>CBVK0103065183.1:0-17775 GCA_900067695.1 Picea abies | reverse complement strand
CATCCATGAACAAGATGTAGCACATCCAAGATAAACAAGTATACCAAAACCACACCATAATGAGATAGAATGCTCCATAACCGTCAAATATGTAACCAAGGGGTGATCAACAAGGCAAGCACATGTGAGAAGACCAGCAAATCAGCAAGCGCAATCATCCAACCAAGGAGAAGTGCGACTCCCCCAACCAAAGACCTCCATCAAATAATTTGATGCCATGAAGAGAAAGAGCTCCATGAAGATGTATCACCCCAAGCCGGTCCAATGCTCTAAGATACGAGCTGCAAATCTCCATCAATGTGATGAAAATCACAATGTGGAACCTCATACAATATACGATGTAACAAGGAGAAAACCCACTCTACAACAACCATGTCCATTATGATCAAATGATTACAAGTCAACTCTTGGCTAATATGATACTTAGCCACATGTCCATGTCCAATCTGCTATGTCCTATTGCACAATGAGCGCACTGAGTGTTATACTCCAACATCCATGACCAACAAACTTCTAGACCTAGACAAAACCAAACAGACACAAGCTGCTCTCGCTCCTAATCAATTCTGCATCAACTCAATCACCAACCTAAACAAAATGAATAATTAAACCTTTCTCAATCAAGCATCATCCTATAAATAGGATAACCTCTTGCGCAACCTGAGGTTAGCTCATTAATGCTCACTAAGAAACAATCAATGACCGCTACATCCATCACCATTACAGCACTAAAATAAATGTCCACTATGTACAGTTGTTAAAGGCCAGATTCACACAAACACGTCAACTCAAACATTAAATACAACCATACATGATGACATCTATGACCAAGTCAAACTTAGTCACTAAAGCAACTACAAAAAGGTCCAAGGGCCAAAAGGCCATAAAATAAGCTACACTATAAGAGAAATTAAAATAAAATAAACATTAAACCCAATAATATAAATCAAGAGAATAAAAACCAATAAATTCTTACAAATATCCGTTGAAAACCTTGTCAATCCTATTTGGACAACCTAGCTACTAGGACCTAAATGTTCAATTTCACTTGTGATTGAGCCTTCACATAGCAAATAAATTTTGTTGATATTTTACTGTACAAATGGATTGTTGTTATGAATGCAATCAAATCATAGCTACCAATAGTGTGGATCATTAGAATTTTTGGGGCTTCATTTATAATTTTTGTCAGCTACCAAAACTTATGTTAAGATAAAGTTTATTTCAATGAGTTGTACCTTTTTGTTAATAAATGGAGTTTTATGTTCAATCTAGTTCTCCCACGTGCAAAAGACCAAGAAGCTTGAGTGATATCACTAGCTATAAAATGGCTCTTATGCATTAGAATAGGGGCCTTTTTGTGAAGTGTGTTACCACGGACAGTATGGAAGTGACTATTTGGGGCCAAGGGAAGCTATAAATATTGCCTTCAATTTGCCCTGAGTAGGCATACATATCTTCTCAGGAAAGTTTCTATTCAATATACTTATTTTCTAGGTGATACAATGTTCAGCTACAAATTATTTCTTGATAATATTTTATTCTGTTCCTCAATCTATGTTAAGTTCTAAGGGCATATTTTATTCTGTTCCTCAATCTATGTTCAGTTCTAAGGGTTCTGGCTAAAATCTGTGGTATTTGGTTGTTGTTATTATGTTCAACTCTCCAGTCTTAGTACTCTTAAATCTGTTGAAAATTTCACTGTTTTTAGCACCCTTTTAGTTTCACAATTGGATTTGTTTAGGCTTCAGAACTATTTCAGATCTTGTTTTAGATTTTAGATTTTAGATTTCAGTTATAATAACAGAATTCTAGTTTCGCTATTGAAGCCACTTGCTTGGCCTCGTGGGCTGACACGTACAATGGCTTCATTCTTGAGTACTCAGGGGGAAGATAACTGGAAGAAAGAAATTGCATCATCAGTAGAAGAAGCCATAAGAGCTCCCTTGGATGGGATAAGGGACACCATAGAACAAATGAAAAAAGCTCTGTGTATATTGATTGTGCCTGCTACACATAATATTGTACAAGGTTTTAGACTGTGATTCTCATCACATTGATGGAGTTTGCAGCTGGTATCTTGAGAGCTTTTGGATGACTTGGGGGAATACACCTTCGTGGAGCCTTTTCTCTTCTTGGTAGTGGATTATTTGATGTAGAACTTTGGTGGAGGAGCTTCACTTCTCTATGGTTGATGGTCATTTTATGGTTTTGGTGCTACTTTCATGTCTTTGCTTGATGGATCACTATCTTGACATATGGCTGCTTGCTACTTCATGTGTCACTTAGGGACTATGTATGGTGATGTTATATTATTGATGTCACTAGGAGGGGGTGTTCTACACAGTCCTCTTAAGTTGAATGTGTGGTGGGGACATGCTTGAATCTTGAAGTTTGATGGAGTTAGCACCTTTTCTTATGTCTCCTTTTCCTATCGTGTTGATGTAATTTTCCTTGGTGGGATTGTCCTAGGTGATATAATATTTTGATATTAGACATCACCTAGAGTGGATGTGCATTTGATGATGTCAATACCTTTGTTAATGTAATATTTCCTAAGTTTGAGTTAGAGAGGAGGGGGGGGTACTACATGTTTTCATGGTGACCTAGTCTTTTCTAAGGCTCAATGATGTACTATTGATGTATTTATCTCTTGGTGGTGGTGTACCCTAGGTAGAGCTGATGTTTTAGAGGGGGCCAATACATGTTCGTCTTCAAGATGCTCCAAAAGCTCCAAGAAACACTAGCGTCTTCAAGACAAGAGAGAGATACAAAGATGAAGAACAAGGAGAAATAGAGACTAGTGCACTCCTCCCCTCACATCTCTAACACAAGATGATCAAGAATGAGATGATATGAAAGGAATCTCTCCTTCCTATATATATATATATATGAGGTAAGGGAGGCCTACAAAACATATGTAGGCCTAAACCTTTACAAGCAACCTACAAAGCCACAAGTAGGCTCACACATGTGGAGTGGTACACTCCATGGGTACACATGTCAAGCTCGAGGGTGATGTGCAAAAACAAGGCTCCAATGCAAAAGCACTCCACAAGATGTCTCCAATGCTCCCCCTCCAGGACAAGGACTCCAACACTCCTAAATCAATGTGCTCCATTGGGTCCACAACTCTTGCATGAACATTGTCGCAACACAAGCACCCCCAAGTCAACTTCATGCCTCCATGCAAGATACCCCATGTGATCTAGGGCTCAATGCCCTCCTCCTGAATGCCAAACACTCCTCCAATGCAGGCTATTCTCCAAGCAAGCAACCTCCTCCATGTGGCCAACATGTAGAATGTCACCAAGTTGTATGAAAATCTCCAATGCTCCAAGGAAGAATGTCATGCAAGCATCCAACTCAGGTCAAATAACCATTGAGTAAGCCACAACATGCAAATCCATCACGGACCATCCAAGAGATAATCATACACCATGTACCCCAAATCTCATGAAACACCTCCAAACATGGTGTAAACACTTTCAAAATAACCCTAAAAGCTAACAAAGATTCATGCCATTATTAATTGGCCCATTTCAAAGAATGTGACAAAGATGAAAGTGTTTAATCATTAATGTGCTAAACACCCCCAAACATGGTGTAAACACTTTCAAAATAACCCTGAAAACTAACAAAGATTCAGGCCATTACTAATTGGCCCATTTCAAAGAATGTGACAAAGTTGAAAGTGTTTAATGTGCTATATAGCTTCTACAGGAAATTTATTAAGGGATTTGGAGGCCTCATGGCACCCTTCACCAACATTACAAAGAAGGACCAATTCAAACTCACAGAGGCAGCAAAGAATGCCTTTCAACAAATGATGAAAGTGATGATGTTCAACCCTATACTCCCACTTCCAAGTTTCTCACGGCCCTTGGTAGTTGAATGTGATGCATCTGGCACCGACATTAGGGTTGTCCTCAAGCAAAATCAGTGGGCAATCACCTTTGAAAGAAGGTAGCTAATATGGATAAGTCAATTTATGATAAGGAAATACTGGCTCTTATATATACTCTAGATAAGTTCGAATAATATTTGTTGGGATAGCATTTCATTATTCAAGCAGACCACCAAAGTTTGAAATATTTCTTATCATAGAAAAACATGAGAGAGCAACCAAAATGGGTGAGCAAATTACAAGGTTTTGACTTTGAAATTCCATACAAGAAGGAAGCAAACAATATGTTTACAAACTCCTTATCCTGCCTTCCAGAACTAAAAGCAATATCCACAGTGGTACCAGGGTGGAAAGAAGAGATAACTGTTGAACATGACAAAGATGAGGGGGTTGTTCCTATGTTTCAAGACCCTAACACGGCACAAAAAGAGAAGAATGGGTATACTTTGATAAGTGATCTGATTTTTTATGAGAATTGCCGTTATCTTGTGTCCAACTCTAAATTTAAGGAGAGGGTTTTAATTAAGTGTCATCCCTCACTTCTTGTTGGTCATGTTGGTTTCTTTGAGACCTATTAAAATATGAAAAAGTAAATTCTTTTGGAAATGACTTCAAGGAGATGTGAAAATATTTGTTGATTCATGTGAAACCTGTCAAAGGAATAAAACAAAGACTATAAAAGTCTGGGACTGTTACAGACCTTGCCCATTCCCAATCAAAAGTGGAAATCCATTCCCATGGACGTCATTGCAAGGTTGCCTCGAGTGGGAGGGGAAAATAGCATTTTTGTGGTAGTTGATCAATTGACTAAGCATGCTCATTTTATTTCAATGGATACTATTGTCAAAGCCACAAAGGTTGTCGAATTGTTTATGCAGTATATCTTTAAGTTGCATGGGCTTCCAAAGAATATTGTTAGTAATCATGAATATTCTCCTCTGCAACTTCTGGAAGGAATTCTTTAGACTTGTTGGTACCACCTTAATGCAAAATACTACATATCATCCTCAAACAAATGAACATATAGAGATCATGAACAAGTGTCTAGAAGGGTACTTGAGAAACTCTTTAGCAAGACCACAAGCTTCTTGGCCAGAATCGTTGCACTTGGTACAGAATTCATACAATACAACATACCACACAGCCAATAGAATGTCGATTTAAGGCCCTCTATAGTTATTACCCTCCCTTGTTAAACGATTTGACCATTGAAGGCACTCAAGTGACAGCTGTTAAAGATTTATTGAAGGAACGCCAACAGATATTGAAGCAGCTAAAGAAGAAACTAAAATTGGCCCAAGATAGGATAAAATCCCAGCAGGACCAGCACTGCAGTGAGCAGGAATTTGCACTCGGAGATTGGGTCTTTTGAGACTACAACTTTATAAGAAAAAGTCCCTCAAAGGTAAACGGGTGGAGAAGCATGGGCCTAGATACTGTGGGCATTATAATGTTATAGTAAGGATGGGACAGGTTGCATATACTCTTGAGCTGCCAACAAAGTCAGAAGCGCATAACACCTTTCATGTCTCATGCTTGAAGAAAGTGGTAGTGTAAGTGTTAAAATTTCAAACATCTTGCCTCCCCTAGTTATGAAGCACGTGTTCTTCTCATTCCAGAATCCAAAGCACATTTTGGCAGGGCTAAAGTACTGTCAGAATACCTCATTCAGTGGAATGATTTCCAATTGGAGGATCTTGTGATACAACCCACTTCAGTGATTAGTTATTAATATTGTATCCTAACCCATTTCAGTGATTAGCTAATGACACTTGGTGAAAATCACTAGAATTTTTTGGCAGGTTCATTTATAATTTTCTGTTAGTTAACAGGGTTTTTTTTGGCAGGTTCATTTATAATTTTCTGTTAGTTAACAGGGTTCTATGTAAACTTTAGTTATCCCACATGCAAAAGACAAAGAAGCTTAAGTGGGTTCACTAGCTATAAAATGGCTCTTGGGCAATAAAGTAAGGGTCTTTTTTTTAAATGCATTAATGTAGGTAGTCTGGAAGACACTATTTGGGGCCAAGAGTAGCACCCATACTGCCAATTATTTGGCCTAGGTTGGAATCTATACCTTCTCGAGAATGTTTCTATTCAATATACATATTCTCTAGGTTATATGATATTTTGCTACAAACTATTTCCTGCTAAGATTTTCTTCTGTTCTTCAATTTATACTCAGTTCTGAGAGTTCTGGCTGAAACCTTTGGTATTTGGCTATTGTTACGATTGCTCAACTCTCTGTTGTTACTATGTTAGTACTCTTAAATCTGTTGAAAATTTTACTGTTGTTAGTGCCCTGTTAGTTTCAAAATTGGATTTGTCTAGGTTTCAGATCTTTTCCAGATCTAGTTCCAGATTTCAGATTTCAGTTATAATCAGAGAATTCTGCTTTGGCTCATGACAACTTATAGCTACAAGAAAAGTGCATTTCAGCTCATTACATAAAATCAGAGTTAAAAGTCTAGACACACATCTAACAAGTTATATTTTAAAAGTCTTTTAAGCCTACAAGAGATGTGCAACAGAAGAGCCTACCATTTCCATTGTTCTTAGCTGCATTCAAGAATTGGTTCTCGGGTTGTTCAGGAGCACCCTCTGTTGAGCAAGCACAGCAAAACCACCGACGCATGTTGTACTCCCTGCACATTTCACTTGCTTGTTATAAAAGGATTATGCAATCATAAGAAAAACTATAACCAAGATCATAAACCTATAAAATGGAAGGCAAAGATCAACACATTTAATGTCATTTTAACCATAAACAATTAAACTTGAGGTCTCTTGTAAAACAGTTCCCAGCCTGGCAACCCCCCCCCCTCTCTCTCTCTCTCTGCACGCACATCAAAATGACCAACACAAACTCAATTGCAGCATAAACACCTACACATATTTCTTATTAATTTTTCTACATCTTCCACAACAATTTTGGGTTGGAAAATATTAGATAGTTGTTTATCTCTTTCCCTGTTAGGGACAGGAGTCAACCTCCTAGTTATTCTTAAATAATTTATTAATATCCCCTCTACATTTTTATAGAGAGGGTACTCCTCTATCTCACTATGATTTTCAATACACTTTCTCAAAACATAGATTCATACATTCATAACATCGACACCTATGAGTGGACAAAGATGGTAAAATAATTGTATAGATAATAAATGAAGTATAAAAGAAGATAGTAATCTCACATGCAATAACAAAACAACTACATCCATTCCATCACATCCATTGATTCGAGTAATTGGAAACAAAAATATTTTGAAGCAAGACTCATAGACATAAAGTAAGACAGATGGCCCATAAATCAAAGAGCTTTAAATGATTTCATTCATCAAAAATCATAAGATACATAGGAGAAACACACACAAGATCTCATTGCTTTATAAAAAGTCTTAAACCACAAATGTTATGAATTCATGAGAGTAAAAAATAATTGCTCATAGATGTTCAAGTTTGAATAAAGTGCTCGACTATCACAAAACATATTGTTCATGATACTTAAAATATTAAAGGAAATGCATTCATCCAAATGGACTGGGATGGGGTTCTTGTGGACCAAATAAAATAGTATTGGTAACCTAGAAGACAAGGAGAAATGTAGTCAGGGATCAAATTTACAAATGAAAAATACACTTAATAAAGTTGGATGATCGAATATTGGGATGAAAATATGGCAAATTCTTCAAAAAGAGATGCACTCATAAAATAGTAGAGGAATGGTGGATGGCTCTCTCTCTCTCTCTCTCTCTCTCTCTCTCTCTCTCTCTCTCTCTCTCTCTCTCTCTCTCTCAGTAACCAACACATAAATAAATTCATTACAGAATTCAATCATGGATAGCATTCTCTCTCTCTCTGCACATCAAAATGACCAACACAAATAAATTCATTACAGAATTCAATCATGGATAGCATTGACCTAGATAAATGAGAAGAGAAGCCAACACAAAAAAAATTCATTACAAAACTTCAACCAGTCTTAATTATTTTTCCTTCCACTGTTGAATAAAGGTATATCAGTGTATCTGTATCGTTTAATACATCTAGAATTATAGCTATATAGGTTTGAAATACCTATTGCTCATGCTAATTTATCCAAATGGTGATCCATGCATCAGCTGCTTTTGGTGTGCACCTAGGCTCCTACAGCCTTAAGCATGCATAAACAGCATGACCAGAGTCAAGCGCTCTACGCGACAAAATTTTGAGAACTCCATGTGCACTTCTCATTACACTTGCCCATGCACCCACGATCACCACTGCCTGATCTTCAGCATGCCAACTCAGCCTTCAGATCATTAGGTGATTCAATACAGCACCTCAACAATGTCTCAGTCCACATCAGCATGATCTTACAACTCAATCCAGTTTCATGCTAGTGAGACCAAGTCAGCACATGCCCTTGCTGACCTGAATCCGAGATTTGCAGAATCCGTTATCCTTGGCTATTGTGCTCGAGGCTGACCATTAGGGACCTCATTTAATGAATTTGATCATTTCTACACTCTTTCCCTACACGACGCTCTTCCGATCTCACATCTTACAACTCAATCCAGTTTCATGCTAGTGAGACCAAGTCAGCACATGCCCTTGCCGACCTGAATCCGAGATTTGCAGAATCCGTTATCCTTGGCTATTGTGCTCGAGGCTGACCATTAGGGACCTCCTCATTTAATGAATTTGATCATTTGATTGTGCATGTGTGGGTGTTATTTCATTTGTAAATGATTACGATGAAAGTCTCCAAAGTCAACTCATTTTCGCTGAAGAGTCAAACTTGATTCAGGCTTGGCAAAAACTTGTGAATCAATTAGACAATGACTCAACACCATAAGATATGAAAATTTAGATTTTCAAGAAAAAAAAAAGATAATAGTTATGAATGAGAGATTACACTGAAATAATGCAAATACATAGAATATAATGCCAAAATATCATAACCAAGTATGTCATATGATCACAATCAATCATAATCATCATTCATCCATCAAGAATCAAAATCACCATGGACCATGGCGTGAAAATCGAAATTATGATTCATGAACCAAAACCAACAAAGGTACTCAAACAGCAAATTGTCCAATGTCAAGAGTCTAGAATCAAGACTCAAGACTCAAGAGTCCAATCTGGAATCATATGACTCAGTGGTTTTATGTTGATTCTGTAGTTTCTTCCAAGACTCGGCAGATTTAGGGGGGTTTGGGCAGTTTTGGGAGGGTCAGCCTTGCTCTGGGGCAGACCACTGAGTCTGGGTCAAACCAACTCATCTAGGGTGGAGAATCACGTAGACTCAGTGACTCGAGAGTCTACTCGTAGAGTCCTGTAACTATACAGGGTTTTGTTCCAAACAAACTCATTCTTTGTAAGGTTGAGCCCAACAACCATTCTCATGACTTGAGTTACAGCAATCCTTTACATCGCTTCGCTCCGTGCCTCATTGTAGCTCATTCTTTTGTGCTAGCGATAATGTACAGCTGGGCAATTCCTTAGTGTTATGGTTTGTTCTCTCGCTTGGAATTATTCCTTAGTTTACTATCGCGTGATAATGTGTGAGATAATGTGTTGATGTGTTCCCCCTTCTTCACTTGAGATCGTCAGCACACTGTATTTGGTTATTAACTGGTCTACAACTTCACTGATTAATCCTTACAATACTCAAAACTGCTACCGCACTCTTATTGATCATCATATGCTTCTGCTGGGCTCAATTGTTGTTTACAGTAATTTGCCTCTGCGTCGCACTGATCCATCACGGTCCATTTGTTTTCCTTGCTCCAGTGAGACCAAGCCATGCAGTTCAACTAATCTCCCACAGACTGAAGAATAGTGCACAGCTAGGATCCTGATCATTTCCTTAGCCCTGTTCAGATGGCTCTTCAGTTTTTGCACTATTTTCTCCTAGGACTGAACAAGATGTATCGGCTGCGTTGGTAATAATCAATAAATTTAGTTACATGTCTCAAGATATCTGTAACAACACTGAATTCCTGATTCCTCTGCCCAGTTTCTACAAATTCCGCTTTGGACAGACGGATATGCAATTCAATCACCAGAGAACAAATAACTGTGAATCCCTTCAAATATTCATTTCCATCCGGCACTCAATTTTAAGAAGAAAAAAGGGCAAGAAAAGAACAAAATACTGAATTCATATAAAAATCCACTGTAACAAACTGACACGAGAACTGGAAATCTTTGACAGACCTTCTGTTGAGGTTTTACATAAACGTGGGTCGTTGTCTAAAGTCATCCATTTCGGTTGCATCCTAAGGTTCACTGTGTAGGGTAAGAAATATTAAAAAATCAAATTGACGTGAATCAAATAACAGAGAATTGCGAATGGCCTTTGCTGCAAAAACAAGTCTCACCAATTCGCCTTACAAGTAATTGCGGAGACAGAATCAAACAAGCCTTCAGAAACATAAAAGAGGACAGGTCCGTGACGTCAACCATGGCGCACGGTGCAAAATGTAAATTAAACGGCAGCAGAAAGGAAGCATTTCTGTCGATTCTCTAGTCCGAACCCGAAAAGCAAAAGAAACTGAAGATCGGCCTATGAATTCAATTCAAACACAAATTCACAGAAAACACAAGACGGCAAATTAACGACAGCTAATGAGAATTCCAGGCACTTACCGATTAAACGGTAATTCACTTCACTGAAATCGAGCTCTGCAAAACCCTGAACGGCAAACTCCCAATCGATTAACAGAAAGAAGAGAACAATTATCAGAGTGCGAACACAGTATTAAAGAAAGCAGAAAGCAGAAGGATGCTTCAAAGCGACAGTCCGAACCTAACGGAAAGTTCCCGCTTCGAACCCCGTTACTGCAGAAGAGAGGAAACGTCGGCAGGCCAGAGCGCGTGCTGAGTCACCGGATTCCGGCGGGCAGACGATTCCTCGCTAGAATCCGTCAGGGTAATTTGCAGCCGGGAGAGCCTGAGAGAAGAAACGGAAAGGGTGAAATAATTTGGGGGAATAAAACAGAGATCGAGTAGAAATAGCACGAATCACGGAGATATAGATCGACGATTACCGTTTAATGCGCGCACGCGCTGGAGCCGACAATAAACAGAAAAATGTATCGGCGGGCAGCGGATTGTAGAGGTTTTACGAAGAGAAGGCGTGCAAAATGATGGGGCAAACTACAAGAGAATCCATTTTAGCAATTAATCCGCGACGAACGGGTGTTGTTCTAATGTTTAGCTTTCCACCATTAGCGAGGAATGTGGCACGTGTAGATGTCTCAGACGGCTCCGTGGCACCTTCCTCTTCTTTACCAAATAGGTTGTAATGACGTGTCTGAGAGGACTAACAGTCAAGTGGTAAAATAATATGCTGACGTGTCTGAGAAGACTAACAGTCAAGTGGCGTGTGCTTATACGTGCCCTCTTTTCCAAGTTTCCGAGTCAAATGCGAGTGGTGGGTTGGAAATGAGGCGGCTATATGGTGGGCAGTAGAAAATAGGGATTAAATGGTTGAGAGTAGATGTATTTACGAAAAGTAAAGCGAACTAACGTATATATATATTTTGTAATAATACTTTAACAAACGCGTAATTAAATCAAAATATCGTATAGGATTTTGGGTTTTTCTAACTAGAGAGTGTGATTTTCAAACTAATAATAAATACATTTTAAAGACTTTTCCTCGATATCTTACTTGGATGTTATTGGATATGGTTTTTCCTTCTTTTGTTGGTTGGTTGACCCCTTTGACTAAACTGAAGTTCCCTATGTAATCGAAAATGAAATACAATCTGATGACTTTGTCCTTTCTTGGGATTGGGCGCGGATTATGCAATGAAATAAACAATGTTTCTTTGGGATTGGGTTTGGAATATGCTCATTATGTCACCCATCACACATAGTGTTTCTTGGGATTAGGCTTGGAATATGCTCATGGCTATATGTCATCCATTTGAGGGTTTTTTTTTTAATAGTTAAAGTGGGGGTATTATCTTAGTTTTTATAAGGTTCCAACTCTTATAAAATTGATTAATTTACCTTTGTAAAGTTTGGTGTGAAGTGGAAAAATCATTATGGTTATTGAGCTATGGGGCTTCATAAATCTCAAATTAAAAAAATCGAAAATGGTGTTTTACTTTTGAGCGATGATGGTAGGTTTCCATATTAAAAGCCCTAAATGAGTTCTCTAGAAATATTCTCCATGATTATATACCTACCAAGAATCTTCTTAATGTAAAATTCAAACATGTGTTTTTCTCCATAGACTATTAGCATATTCCAAAATGAAGAAAGGAAATATCATAGATAATCAAGAGGTGGGTACATTGTAAAAGATGAAAAGATCTTATCCAAAATGGAAAATAGGAAAAGAAATATGACAGGGAATCAAGATGTGGGTATATTGTAAAAGATGAGGGGATCTGATTTAAAATAGATATGAATAGGGTTCAAGTTGATAAGCATGGCAGTATTGGTAGGATAGCAGGATTTTAGGAATAAATGTGGGGAATAATATCATTGGGTCACACATTATTGGGTTTTTTGGGAAATTAATGATCCACAATTTATCACCAATGTTTAGACAGTGCTTAAGCAATGATACATGTGGTATAGGGATGATTTTAGGGGTTGAATTTCGCTCATGGGTTAATTTTCCATACTTTTTTCAAAAAAAAAAAAATCGTTTTTCTAAAATTTATTAGCCCAAATTCTATAGAATAAAATTATCTTACCTTAAAAATAACTCAAATTTTATAGAAGCTATATAAAATCCTTATAAATTTGAATATTTTTACAAAAATATCGCCAACATTTTATAATCTGCATATTAAAGACTAGTAAGAGTCGCCAAGGTTTCTACATTTTGAGATAAATTTACATCCTTAAAATTATCTCTGATGTGGTATGATACTACAAGTGCACGAAATAGATGGAGTTATCAGGGGTGTTAAGCTTAAGAGTGAGTCATATGTCGATCTTCTCGTCACACAAGGCCTCCTTTTCACCCCTGGTTTCTCATAATGTCTATTGTAATTAAGAGATTGCATAGTAGTAAAACATTGCTTTTTGTTGCTCTAATACTCTACACTGTGAACCTTAAACTACAACACATGGAATCAAACCCAAAAAGGCATTTTAGGCATAACGTTGATGACACTCTTTTGATTTTATTTTCTCTGGTGTTTTTTCTCCTTCATATGGAAACGAAGAAGGTAGATACTTCTAGCGATATCGATGAAATCTATAGCTACATTTTTAATATCATCATCTCATATTTGTGGATCAATAAAATCATTCTCTTCCTCTCTTCTTTCTTGACCAAAATTGTTGACATTAATATATTCTTATTTATATGCATAAATTCCCCATACAATGAACCCTTCTACATCTATAGAAAACCAATATGAATCAATCCTACCAATTTCAAAGTTAAAGAAACTTCTCATGGTATATTTTGTAAATTGAAAAATATATGAACAAGTGAATATGCCACAAAGTGGCTAGTTCTTATCGAATATAAAAATTGAGAAAGTAAATAAGCACTACGTTGAATATAAAAATTGAGAAAGTAAATGAAAAATCATAAGAATATACAAAATTATAATATTGATCACATTAATAAGTACTTGTTCTCATAAAACATTAAAATAAAAATATGTAAAATTGGTCACATCAAAATCAAAACATCATCTTGGGAAGTGAAAATAGTCTTTATTTTAGTTTTTTAGTAAACACAAATTAACAATGGCGTGTAAAAGTTGTCTTATGGCACTTTCATATAATTTCATATTAAATGTTTTTAATTACACTCTTGAGGATTTATCTCACATCTATAACCTCAAAACCCATTAGAAAATGGAATGGGTGCAATTTAGAAATTTAGAAATTTATTATTAGTTTTAAAAAAACAATTTAATAAATTGTTTTTGAAAGCATTGGAAAACTTTATAAGAATTTATTACATGGGACTAAACTAATGCAAAGTTAAAGAACTTTGACTTGCAAATGAGAAGTATACTCCGTGTTTTGGTAAGGTTTAATTAAGTTGTGAGAAAAGGAGTCGAACATTGAATTAAATGAAGAGAATAGAGTAGTTGTCCCCTTACACTGAGCATGGATATGTTTCTTCCTTTTTTCTCTTATTTTTTCGATGTATCATGCCACACCACATCATTGCATACATGTTGTCAATGGAGGTACTTTAGTATTTGAAAATGTACGACATACAAATGCCCACTCTACATTATTGGTGTCAGAAGCATAGTTGTTATCCTTATGTAATGGTGTTCGTCATCTCACACCCACGTAATTAATTTTCCCTACTCTATATTCTAACTTGTCAAACATTTGTATTTATTTATATACATAGGTTATGCATGCATTCGTAAACAGAGAGGTGGAAACTAGAAACTGGGCAATAAACAGAGGCCAAAATAAATGTGAAACATAATGGATCTAGGGAACCCACGTAAATAAGAAGTATGCCTCCGCATTAGAAGAGGGAGGAGTGGTGGTCTAGTTGACCAATCTACAGAACAATAAGATGGCATTTTCTTTATAACAAATTAGATTGCATAGAGTTTCTTATTGAACATTTTTTACAAAGCATTGCACAATTGGACCGTGCATGACTATGGGAGTGCAAAATCATGTCAGTACTCCCCCTTTCATTAGTTTTTAGGCCTATTTCATTCTATGAACGACACTAACACTGGACCTCATCAATCATTGATCTAACAAGATCCAACTGTGGGAAAAAATGAGGTGTGCACTTACACCTTCACAACATTGGGAGTGTGCTTGCACTTCATGTGTTATTCTTATGTCAATTCAAAGGTGGGTGGACCCATTGGTGGTTAGTTGAGGCTAATGGGGACAAAGGTCGATGGTCAATGCTCACTAGTGGTAGGTGAAAAAGAGAACGAGTGGATGATTGCTTTTGTGAAAACAAAGTATTGAATGAAAAGTTTCAAGTGACAAACAATTTCAAGAAACACCTCCCCTAAAAAAACACCTTCTACATAACAAATTATATAATAATAATAATAATAATCAAATTGGTGTATGAGACCCCCTTGTTTGTGGGACAAGGGACCCCCCTCCGCCCAACGATTTGACTGGTAAAGTTTACGAAGGTATACATACCCTACCCCCCTTTGGATTTGAACCTAGTATATATATCCAAACAATTACAAACACTCTCTAATATTGTATGATAAGGAGTTTGAATAATTTTTCTAAATCCAACTTTCTATTAATGGGACATTAAATCATTTTAAGAAAAAAAATTGAAATTTAAGAATAATATTTTATTAATATTTTTAAAATTTATAAACATACATTAGTTAATATTTACCCCAATTTAATCTTTTACATAACCTATACATAAAACTTAAATACTAAAATCCAATTAGAATTAACCTTGTAATTTTTACATAAAACTTAAATACTAAAACCCAATTAGAACTAGCCTCATAATTTTTGCATGATCACAATCATATTTATAAATAATTTAATTATTTTTAATATGTCATCCACATATTCATAAATAGTTTATTTATTTTCAATATCACATCCACATTGGCGTGGAATAATTTTGCGGGAATCGTCCTTTAAAGGCTAATTTCTATAAGCCACGATATCACTAAAATTTGATATAGAATGCATGGTACATGTCATAAGCCGACAAATCTTGTCACGTACAAATTGAGTGGTATGGATGATTCTCTTTTATGGTTAAATATCAATATATATTCATCTTCAACATGGAAAGTGTTTACATGGTATTTTTTTTTTCTATACCTTTAACCCTTCATTAAAATTTCTCTCTTATTTAGAACTTTCATGTAAAACAATGTAAAGTTATAACAAAACACTAAGTAGTTGTCAAACATAAACGCTAATGATGTGCACGTGAAAGAGTGGGCCACACAACAACCATATAAAGCAATGCAATGCAATGGCAACATTCTCCATTAGACAAGTTTTAGTAGGTGAACTTGTGTTGTCATGTGGATAGCTGTCAAATTGTAATGAACACATATCTAACACATAAGCTTGTGATCATATCCATTTGGGTCACCACTCATGAGTATTCATTGAGTGTTAAGACCACCCATGTATAGTTTAATGTGTAAATATTGTGTATCTATATGTACTTCTTGTGATGTATATGTGTATATACAATGATGTATATGTGTATATATTGTATGAATTTTAAGTGGAGAGTTACATGTTAAAGTTTTACTCGTGAATAAGAAGATTTTGAACATTTTAATATTTTATAGTATAATTGTTTTCACTTTATCAACATATTCTGTAAAAAAAAAAATTAGATTGAATGCATGCAATGTTTATGTTCCAACATCGACATATTCTGTAATTTTTTGAGATTGAATGCATGCAATGTTTATGTTCCAACATGTTTTTAGTTGATCTCTCCCACCATTATAGAGTGGGTCATTTGAAAAGTTTGAGATTGATTGCATGCAATGTTTATGTTCAGACATGTTTTAGCTGATCTCTTCAACCATTATTAAGGTGTTTATTTGAAAAGTTTGAGAATCAAATATAGAAATAATGGTGTCACCATGATGTAAACTCATTAAGGTATATTAATATAGATATGCACATATGTTGTGGTTGCTAAGGGGAAAAGAGGGGGTATGATATGTGATGATGGTTGTGAGGGGTAAAAAGGGAAAATATGGCATGTCGCATGTCAATCTATGAACTCCTTGAGATTTATAATGTAACTAGACCACGTATTACTTAGAGAATATGTCAACGGCGCACCTCACATGCAAACCTCTCCTTATATACCATTTGTGTAGATTCATTTTGACTATGGATCTATCATGTGTCGAGAGGCATCAAATCCCTTGAGATGAAAACATTTTTTTAGAGTACAAAACTTGATGAAATGTTTGCATCTCGAAGGATTTGATGTCTCTAGGCGTAGTTAAGTACATTATTACAGTTTCAAAGGCCAACAAACAAAGTTTCTTATAAATTTGAGATTTCTTAATATTTATTTGAAAATGAAATGCAAATTCTTGTTTTATGTTGTGTATGGATTAATTGCGAGTTATTTAAAGATTGACCATGATATATTTGTTGTGATAATTGAGTCTAATGTTAAAGTAATTAGTTCTTTCAACATTGGCTTGACAATAACAAGGAAATGATATTTTTTTTTTATCTAAATCTCTTTTAATTTTGTTGCATAGAGTGCGTAGTTTTTATTGTTAATTTGGCAGGTTAATAGTAATTTAGTCAATGTGGCCAAATCAACAACTTTGAGCAGTAACCTCAAGTTGCTTCATTTTAGTCCTTTTGTGATGTTTTAGCATCTAGAGTTAAGATGGATCTACAATGGTTCTTAGAGTGTGTGTGTGTGTGTGTGTGTGTGTGTGTGTCAACTCCATGTTGAGCATGGAAGGAATTGCACATCTCCCCCATACTCAACGCATCATTCAAATGTTTTAACCATTTACTTTCAATCATCATATATATATATATATATATATATATTAACGTCCACTAAGACCGAATTGGTTTATCGGACCTTAAGAGGGTAAGTGATTACTTGTGATTCTTTAGAATTTTGTTTATGTGCTCGAAAAACATTAAGAGAAGTTTTCCAAGATCACCATACTTTTGTTGAGTTAAGAGGTTAGGAAGGTTGGTAGTGTGACAAATATTTTGAAAATGATATATAATATGTGTATAGGTTGGACAATCTAAGAGAGTGTTTTTCATTTTCAACCTTCTTAGTGTCATAAAGGTGACACACTCTTTCATCCCATGGCGTTTTAGGAATTGGCCAACGCCCAGTTTCACTATGGAGCTCGTGAGAATTTGTTCTTATCTTAGCAATGCTTATTTTTTTCTTT
>CBVK0103065182.1:0-14859 GCA_900067695.1 Picea abies | reverse complement strand
TTACACTTGGCAAAACAGATAGATAATTTTGATCTTCTAGATTAGGGTTGCTTATTGAAATATTTTATTTATTTTAATATTTCTTTGAATGACATGTGTTAACTCCATATTGAGCATTGAAGGAATTACACATCTCCCTCATATGGAGAAGTAGAAAGCACCTATCCGCAGAATAAGAATTTTTTTACTTTTAGAGAAAGGGAGAGGATTATTTTACTTAAGGTGGATATTGAAATATTTTATTTATGGTCGACATTGAAATATTTTTTTGTTATTAATATTTTTTTTAATGCCAAGTGTCACTCGTTGAGCACAGAAGGAATTCCACATCTCTCTCATACTAGGTTGTAGAAAACACCTTTTGGTGCAATAATTCATCACTCAAAGAGTTTCTTCCTCGGTACTTCTTCTTCCATTTTCCTCCCATGTTTGCTTGACAACTATAATGGTTTGCATTGTTTATATACCATGGCCATTTGGTCATATATGAGTTGTATGATTGTTGGTTTAGTAAGGATGAACTCGGTCATTGTGAGCTTGGGAACTTCACAAGGAGTGTTTTTGTATCTATTATTACCCTCTCCCGAGTCATGATTCCTAAGAGTTTATTAGTACCTAAATGTGCCTAATAGTAGGTTTGATGTTGGTATTCATGTTGATAATTGTTGATAACACAATCATGCAACAATTTATAGAGTGTGTTAAGAGGGAGAAATCTAGGGAAAAGGCCCTTGCTCTTATGTACCATACCCTCATCATCTATTCATAGCCCAACTTGGGGATGGTGTCCATAGTGAATGCCTATGACTGGGTGATAGATTGCTCCTGCACAGTTATCCATCTGTACAGATTATTGTGGAGATAAGTATTCAATTAGTGTTTTTATGTGTTGTGTTTCCATGTCATGAAATACATATAGTTGTTTGGATTGCATGATAAGTCTAAAATATGAAATTTTAGAGATCTATTTAGAATGTTTTAAAAGTTTATGGGTCAAGTTGGTGTCCCATTAGCGAAGGAAAGCATGAGATGGGCATAACAGTTTTAGGTGATAGCTTGGTCAAATCTAAATACCTTGCTACTAGACAAATGGTGGGGTACATCTTAGTGTGATGTCAAAACATAAATTTCAATATTGAGGCCTTTGGGGTGAATTGTAGTGAAAATTCATGATGTTTGATAGTGAATCAATTACCATATGTGTGCTAGACATTCTCTAAGTGAAGGACGTTGATCAACTACAAATAAGTGATTGAATCTATCCATGAGTATAACAAAATAATTCAGAAAAATGCTCTAAGTTCTAACTACTATTTGAAAATGGAATGGATAGAGAAAATGGAGTATACGAAGTCAAGAAACATCTAAATTCAATTAGTCAACAAGTTGGAGTGAGTCAGTGATAGTTGTCTAGGGTTATAACTAGGGTTTTACATGCCTTAACCTCCAATTAATGTTAAGGTTTTGGACCCTCTAGAATATTCTTGAATGTTCGCACATGACTACCTCCATGTGTGTGAGTAATGGAAGATAACGTGGCATCCACTCGGTACCATGGTGGTTAACAAGATAGATCAACATACCGTAGGCATAACTCTTGCATATGAACTCCAATTAGGGTGATATTTACATCGTTGGAAAGCTCTCGAAGTGTAGAATAATGTAAAGACACTAGTTCAATCTAAGATTACAAAGTTTTGATTCCAAAAATGGTCATTTAAGGTCTCAAGCAAACTCTAGAAGGTTTTGGACCCCAAATCACGGAAGTAGCACCTACCCATAAAATGGGCCCTATAAGCCAATAGCTCCATTTTTTCCACCCAAAAAGTACCAAAATAGATGACAAATTATATGATGATACATTCCAAATTATACCTCCCCATTTAGAGAGGATTTTGGTCCCTAGAATATTTCACTGAAGAAGGTGAGGAAATTTTTTCTCTACCTTCTCCCTAGAGTACCATTTGGCCTTACCTGGAAATTGTCCTTTCAACCCAACCTACCAAATTTCATATTTCCCTCGTCTGATTGTTCTAGACTTCTTCCACAAAACTATATCGTATGCTAACTCTGCCTGAGCTTATGGTGCCAATCCCTCTAATATAGGCTAGACTTGCTTGTCAATTTCCTGGTCCAACATGGTAGGCTCATAGAGTTTCAAATTTTCCACATTCACTACTAAGTAAATGCACATATATGGGGGTAGACTAAGTCTATAGGCATTATCACCCCCATTTTCCAACACTTCAAATGGACCATATTACAGAGATTTGATCTTCTTACCAAGACCCTGTAGCCTTTCTTTGTTCACATAGAACCAAACTTTGTCTACCGACTTGAATGTTTTTCAATCATGTGATGATCATGTTAGGCCTTGTACTTTTCTTGTGATGATCATGTTAGGCCTTGTACTTTTCCTGTGACTTATTCATCATCTCATGTACTTGTAAATGGATTTTCTTGATCTTATCAACAAATTTCTCATCCTTCAATGCTTCTCATATGGTGTCTTCCCTCACTCCCCATTGTGAACCATATACAACATTTAGGGGTGAAGCTAACAAATACCCAAAGAAAGTTTCAAAAGGGGACTTACTGATAGAAGTACAAATTGCTTTGTTATAAGAGTGTTGAATATTTAACAAATTCTTTTCAAGCTCCTTGGATGATTTTGATTGTAACCTCTCAAAAGTTGAACCAATGTCATATTCATTACTTCTATCTGCCCATCCATCTGTGGATGGAAAGCTATGGATATTTTCAACTTGGTGTCCATACTCTCCCAAAGTGTAGTCCAAAAGGCATTGAGAAATATAGTATCTCTATCTAAGATGATGCTCCTTGGTATCCCAAAGTGCACCCAGACCAAGATTGTTGCATATTATCCCTAGATGATCTTTTTACAAAGCATGTGAATGCATATATTGCTAAAAGTTTCAAGTACATGTTATAACTTACAACAATACTAAGAGGGGGGGTGTGAATCAGTATTGTATCACAACTTTTACTTTTCTTTACTTTCAATGAATTAAAATCATTTAGAAGTGCTTACTTAATCCTCAATATATGCAGAACACAAATCACAACACAAAAAAAAACATTACAACAGAATATTTATGTGGAAACCCAATGGGGGAGAAAACCACAAAACATCTTCCTTTATGTTCTTCTGCAAGCACCAACTTACAATTTACAATTATTTAGCTTGATAGGAACCCACTTGTCCTAAATGAGGACACCAATCTTCTCAGGCACCAACTGTTGGATTACTGAGATGGGGGGTGAATCAATAATAGATCAATTTAATCATTTTTAACCATATAATGCAAGTGTTATATCAATGTAGCATTATCATCCAATAATTGCAAAGTAAATAAACAATGAACAAATGAGCAATCATACACATACATAGTACACCAATGTTTTTACTTGGAAACCCAAAGCGAGAGAAAACCACATAATGCTTTTTCTTATATGTCTTGAAGAATTGCATTCATTGGAAGCACCAGCTTCCTTTGTTTTCCAGCTACAACTGGAAGGAAGCTTCAACCCCCTAGTTTCTCAGGCTACAACCTTAGGGAAGCTCCAACTCCCCAATTCTCTGGCTACAACCCCCTAAGTTCTTCGGCTACAACCGGAAGGTGGCTACAACCAATTGTCCTTGCCCCGTCCAACCGCCATAAAATATAAGTAGGATGATGGAACCAATGTCACACTATCACTGTGAGATATACTATTGTAAACCTGTACCAATCTACCTGCACCAAACAACCTGTACCAATAACCTAAACCATGCATCAACCTGTACTTCAACCTGTACCATAAACAAGTGCATCAACCATGCACCAACCTGTACCAAACAACCTGTAATCAGCCTATTCCATAAACAAGTGCACCAACCTGTAATCAATATGTACCATAAACAAGTGCACCAACCTGTACCTCAACATGTACCATGAACAAGTGCATCAACCATGCACCAACCTTTACAATTAACATGTCACAACAACATGTCCAAACAACCTATCACAACAACATGTTTCATCAATCTTATCAACCAAATATGTACCAATAACCCAAACCAACATGTACCATGCATCAACCTTGACTCATCAAGATGTACCAACGTCATCAACTATACACCTCATGTATGTGTCAACTCATCAACTACTTGTCTCAACCATGTACCCAACATGTACCTCAACCATATACCAAAGACATACACTAATATAACCATCAAAAGTTATCTAACAATTCATCACTCTATCCATAAACCAAATACCATAAACCCTTAGATCAAACTATGTGTCATAACCTCATTGTTATGTAGCCTCAAGCTAAACCAACAACTTCAGCAACACATCACAACCAAAAGACCAATACCCATATGCCAAATACCAACAACGAAATACCAATTGTATCCCTCAACAAATCTGATATATGCCGCAATACTGAACATCCAATACCATCTCAAGAGATAAACCCTAGCTCAAAAAACATACCTCAAACAAGATGTGTCATATCTCTCATAAATAGACCCCAACCATGTTGTTGCCGCAATTTTTCTGCCGCACTTTTTCTGTCGCGATTTTTCTTCTTCACTTTTTCTGCTGCACTTTTTCTACCGTGATTTTTCTGTCGCACTTTTTTTTGTGGTGATTTTTCTGCCGCACTTTTTCTGTCGTACTTTTCTTACCGCACTTTTTCTATCGCAGTTTTCCTACCACACTTTTTCTGCCGCATTTTTCCTACCACACTTGTTCTGCTGCAATTTTTCTCTATCAATAATACCTACCCAAATAACCTTTCACAAAAAATAGATATTCAATGATATTCAAGTGTATTTAAATGAGAGAGTCTTGCCTCTTATTTATACTTTCATGTAGCATCCTCAAGGGGTTACCTTTTAACCATCTTAACCCGCTTTCCTTATTTTAGGGTTAACCCACTTATAACCACTTGTCCACTTAACTTAACCACTTTCCATAATTAGTAAGTTATCCATTAACTTTATTATTTAAATAATTTTATTTGCATCCTCTTTGACTTATAGTACACACATCACTTCACTTTATTATTAAAATAATTTCTTCTTTGCAAACACTTGGACTACTTTGACCTTTTGGGGCTTCTAGATGACTCATGAGGGTTCTCCAACTTCACATGGCCATAACTCTCTAACCGTGAGGAGTTATGTGACTTTCCACATAGTTATGTGACTTTCCACATACCACTGGAAATGGTATGACATGTATTATCCATCTAGAATAGTCTTACCTACAAATATATCAAAATTCATACCATTATCCATCAAACAAACTTGGGTCCATTACCCAAATCTTTGTGCTACCAGAATTCACTACCGGATTTTATTCAAGGGTTGACATCAATGACAACCAACCCAATTAATAAAAAATCTCCCCCTTTGGCATTGATGGCAATAGATGCAATACTGAAGTCATGTCATGCAATACTGAAGTCATATCACTCATGCTCCCCCTGTGACCATCGCTCCCCCTAGAACCATGCATATGTTCTATGCATCTGATAAATCTCTCTCCCTTTGTCATCAATGGCAAAGGTATCTTTTCATCCAGAGATGCTCCCCCTAACTGAACTATCCTTGGGGATACTCCCCCTGACTGAACTCTTCCTGAAACTGATCTCCTGACCTGAACTATCCTCTTTCTGGTGCTTCCTTGTGTAAATATAAGACATATAAGATAAGCATTCAAAAGAATTCATTTTGGAGTAGAGATTACTTCGAGTCTCTGGCGAAGATACTCAAAGGCTTCCCGTGGAAGCAGTTTTGTAAAAATATCTGCCACTTGTTCTTTTGTGCCCACATATTCAACTCTGATGTTCTTCTTTGCAACTTGTTCCCGTAGAAAGTGATACTTGATTGGAATGTGGTTCGTCTTGGAGTGCATCATCGGGTTCTTTGAGATATTGATGGCACTTGTATTATCACAATAGATTGGAATGGGCTCATCATACTCAACCTGTATATCTGTCAGAGTTTTTTTCATCCATAGAACCTATGTACAACATGTTGTTGTTGAAATATACTCTGCCTCGGTTGTAGATAAGGATATTGATGATTGCTTCGTGCTTAGCCATGATACTAAACATTCACCCAAGTAGAACGATGCTCCACTGGTGCTTTGTCGGTCATCAATGAAACCTGCCCATTCTGCATCTTTGTAGGCAATAAGTGATAGATCCTTTTCTTTTGGATACCATAATCCAAACTCTTTTACTCTTTTGTTCATTTGTGATATCTGAAAATCCTCTTCACATCTACGACATGTGTTTCCTTTGGTGTTGCTTGAAATTTTTCCACTTGTCCAACTACCTGCATTACATCTGGTTTAGATGTTGTCACGTATAGTAAGGTGTCAATCATTGACCTGTATTGCCTCTGGTCTGTAGACTTTGAATCGTCATATTTTCTCAACTTGCAATTGGTTTGCATATGAGTGGTAATTGGTTTGCAATCTTCCATTCTGAACCTCTTTAACATTTCTCTGATATACTTAGATTGAGAAATAAAAATTCCTTGGTTGCTTTGACGTATTTGAAGACCCAAAAAGAAGGATAGTTCTTCGAGTAATGACATTTCAAATTCATTCTGCATATTTAATCAGTAATAGAGCAATTTAATCATTTTTAACCATATAATGCAAGTGTTATATCAGTGTAGCATTATCATCCAATAATTGCATAGTAAATAAACAATGAACAAATAAGCAATCATACACATAACAGTACACCAATGTTTTTATGTGGAAACCCAAAGTGGGAGAAAACCACATAATGTTTTTTCTTATATGTCTTGAAGAATTACATTCATTGGAAGCACCAACTTCCTTTGTTTTNNNCAACTTCCTTTGTTTTCCAACTGCAACTGGAAGGAGGCTCCAACCTTCTAGTTTCTCGGGATACAGTCTGAGGGAAGCTCCAACTCCCCAATTCTCTGGCTACAACCAGAAGGAGGCTACAACCCCCTAAGTTCTCCGGATACAACCAAAAGGAGGCTACAACCCCCTAAGTTTTCCGGCTACAACCACATGTCCTTGCCCCATCCAACTACCCTGAAATATAAGTAGAATGATGGAACTAATGTCACACTATCACTATGATATATACTGTTGTAAACCTGTACCAATCAACCTGCACCAAACAACATGTACCAATAACATGAACCATGCATCAACCATTCATCAACCTGTACCATAAACAAGTGCATCAACCATGCACCAACCTGTACCTCAACCTGTACCATGAACAAGTGCACCAACCTGTACAAATGACATGTCACAACAAACTGTCCAAACAACCTATCACAACAACCTGTCTCATCAATCTTATCAACCAAATCTATACCAATAACCTGAACCAACATCTACCATGCATCAACCTTGACTCATCAAGATGTACCAACATCATCAACTATACACCTCATGTATGTGCCAACTCATCAACTATACACCTCATGTATGTGCTAACTCGTCAACTACTTGTCTCAACCATATACCAAAGACATACACTAATATAACCATAAAAAGTTATCTAACAATTCATCACTCTATCCATAAACCAAATACCATAAACCCTTAGATCAAACCATGTGCCACAACTTCACTGTTATGTAGCCTCAAGCTAAACCAACAACTTCAGCAACACATCACAACCAAAAGACCAATACCCATATGCCAAATACCAACAACAAAATACCAATTGTACCCCTCATCAAATCTGATATATGCAACAGTATTTAACATCCAATACCATCTCAAGAGCTAAACCCTAGCTCAAAAAACATACCTCAAACAAGATGTGTCATATCTCTCATAAATAGACCCCAACCATGTTGTTGCCGCGATTTTTCTGCCGCACTTTTTCTGCCACGATTTTTCTGCTTCACTTTTTCTGCCGCACTTTTCCAGACGCGATTTTTCTGCCACACTTTTTCAGCCATGATTTTTCTGCCGCACTTTTCTGTCACACTTTTTCTGCCACGATTTTTCTACCACAATTTTTCTGTCGCACTTTTTCTGCCACACTTTTCCTACTGCACTTTTTTTGCCACACTTTTTCTCTATCAATAATACTTGCCCAAATAACCTTTCACAAAAAATAGATATTCAATGATATTCAAGTGTGCTTAAATGAGAGAGCCTTGCCTCTTATTTATACTTTCATGTAGTATCCTCAAGGGGTTACCTTTTAACCATCTTAACCCACTTTCCTTATTTTAGGGTTAACCCGCTTATAACCACTTGTCCACTTAACTTAACCACTTTCCATAATTAGTAAGTTCTCCATTAACTTTATTATTTAAATAATTTCTTTTGCATCCTCTTTGACTTATAGTACACTCAGCACTTCACTTTATTATTTAAATAGTTTCTTATTTGCAAACACTTTGACTACTTTGACCTTTTGGGGCTTCTAGATGACTCATGAGGGTTCTCCAACTTCACATGGCCATAACTCTTTAACTGTGAGGAGTTATGTGACGTTCCACATACCACCGGAAATGGCATGACATGTACTATCCATATAGAATAGTCTTACCTACAAATATATCAAAATTCATACCATTATCCATCAAACAAACTTGGGTCCATTACCCAAACCTTTGTGCTACTGAAATTCGCTACAGGACTTTCTTCAACGGTTGACATCAATGACAACCAACCCAATTAATCAACACCAACCTATCGCAATCAACGAGGACACCAATCCTCTCAAGAAACAACCTGGCACAAATGAGGACACCAATACTCTTAGGCACCAACCTATCACAAATAATGAGGACACCAATGCTTTATAAGATTCAATGCACCCTAGCACCACCCTACCACCCTGAAATCAATTTTAAAAAATATTCTTACAAAACTGAACCTTTCTTTTCAAAAATTAAACTGATATAACTTCAATCTAGTTTCATCAAATAGTTCAAGTCGTTTTTCTTCTCCATTCATCTGCACCAAAATCGAACAGAGTGTGTCATTTATAGTGTTTTTGCATGATTTCCCCTTTCTGTACAAGCACACATAACAGTTACATTGTGGACAAATTTCGACCAGATCAAACTTCTTTTAGTTACACTTATGTCTAAATAAAGTATGTGGACGCATGACAGTTACATTGTGGACAAATCTTAACCAAAATAAAACTTAGTTAGTTATAAGTGGACAAACTCTTGTTCCAGACATTCTTTGACTAAATCAAATGGACCAAATCTTCCTTGTTTTACCAAAACATTCATTGTCGCAACAATTCACATTTTGGTTTACGAAGCATCTGTAGCACAGATAGAATAAGAGCCCAAATCACAAGTCTTCATCTTGTCACACTTGGCTTGCAGAATGCTCACCCAGTAGCCCCACAACAATGTTAGCATCCCTTGGTGACTCACTCTCTTGACTGCCAAACTTCCACTCATTCTGTCACATTCCACTTCGGACTTCATCTCGTCACACTCCATTACATCATTGGTCACTGGCTCAATGTGCCCTACAAATTTTCATCTGTGCAATCTTCCACACACTCCATCACATTCTTCTTTGTCATTCATTACTTTGCTCAAGGCACCTTGTGATCTTTGCACACCCGTCATTGCACTACAACACAAACATCCGTTGATTCACTCCACAATTGTAGACAATAGAATTTTTTGTAGTCTACTTTACTTATGAACTGTGTCATAGGTCATCCTCCTATTTTACGTGCACTCCTGGCAAAAGAAATAATCACTTACGTGATTTCTTTTGCGTTGTTGATCCCGTAGACCTTCAATCCTTCTGCGCACTTTTTTTTTCAACCTTTCATGGTTTCTTCTAGGAGTTTTGTTTCATGTGGATCTGTGGTAGTATAGTAGAAAGAGTCTTTCCACACACTTCCTCTGCTTGTGTACCAACTTGGCAGAATCCTTTCGCACACTTCCTCTGCTTGTGTAGAAAGAATCCTTTCGCGCACTTCCTATGCCTGCGTACCAACTTGGCGCCATATTGTTTGTGCACCATGTTGACATCAATGACAACTTATCCTCAACAAACACCCACGTTGTCATTGATGGAAACTCAATTATTGAGTTGCTTCCCCTGCCAGTGTGTTCCTCTGGTCTTCACTCCCCCTAGTTGTATCCTTCGCTTTGTTCACAAGTCTATTTTTCTCCCCATTTGACATCAATGGAAAAGGGATCTCTCCTACTGACTGCACACATATTGAGAGTGACTCCCCATGTCTGAATCTTGTATTTCCAACTACTCAATTTCTTGTGTTGCTCCCCCTGAGGCTGAATAAGTTTGTCAGCAACCTCCAACCAGTCATGAAGGTTATGCACCTTAATGAGGATTGGAAAGGACTCCCAACTTCTCTCGGAGGTACTCAAAGGAGTCCCTAGGTAATGTCTTAATAAAGATATCTACGATTTTCTCTTTGGAAGGAACATATTCTAGTTTAACCACCTGGTCCTGAACCTGCTCTCTGAGAAAGTGATACTTGATGGGTATATGTTTATTTTTAGAATGTTGAACGAGATTTTTAGAGAGATTAATGGAACTTGTATTGTCACACAAAATGGAAATAGGTTGATCACAAGGAAATTAAATATCCTTGAGATTACTATTTATCCACAAAACTTGCATACGACAAGATGTTGCAGCTATATACTCTGCTTTAGTTGTAGAAAGGGAAATGGGAGTTTGTTTCTTGTTGAGCCAGGATACTAAACAACTGCCAAGGAAGAATGCACCTCCACTAGTGTTTTTTATATCATCAATACTTCCTGCCCAATCTACATCTGTATAAGTTGTGAGAATGAGGTCTATTATTTTTTAATACCACAAGCCATAATCAATAGTGCCTTGCAAGTACATGAATATTCTTTTGACTGTAAGAACATGAGTTTCCTTGGGATTTGACTAAAACCTACCTTCCAAACCAACAACTTGCATGATGTCAGGCCTTGAAGTTGTGAGATAAAGTAAACTACCTATCATGGACCTATACATGGTTTGATCTATTTATGGAGCATCATCATATTTGTTGAGTTTGCAACTAGTAATCATGGGAGTGATTACTGGTGCGCAGTTTTCCATGCCAAACTTCTTCAAGATTTCCTTGAGATATTTGATTTGCGAAATAAAAATTCATTTTTCTGATTGATGGATCTATAAGCCAAGAAAGAAGGAGAGTTATCCTAACATGGACATTTCAAACTCTTGTTGCATTGCAGTTGCAAACTTCTTACTCATTAGTTCAATGTTATTACCAAAAATAATATCATCAACATATATTATGATAATTAACAGGTATTTACCTTTAGCCTTGATGTATAAGTTGTTATCAGATGTTCCCTTTTTAAAACCTTGCTGGTGCATATACCTGTCGATTCTGTAATTCAAATCTCTTGGAGCCTGTTTTAGCCCATACAGGGATTTCTTTAAACGACAGACATAATATTGCTTGTCAGTTAGCAAAAAACCTTCTGATTGCTCCACATAAACTTTTTCCTCAAAGTCACCATTCAAAAATGTTGGTTAGACATCCATCTAGTAGACTTTGAATTTTTTGTAGCATGCAAAGACCAAAAACAACTTAATAGCTTCAATTCTTGTTACAGGGGCAAAAGTTTCTTCAAAGTCCACTCCTTCGACCTAAGCATACCCTTTGCATACCAATCTAGCCTTGTTTCTGATTATCTATCCATATTCATTTAACTTGTTTATGTATACCCATTTAGTGCCAATTACACTATTGTCATTTGGTCTTGGGACAAGATCACATGTCTTGTTTTTCTCTATTTGGTCTAGTTATTCATTCATGGACTTGACCCAGTGGTCATCCTGACTTGCTTGCGCAAAGTTTTGTGGTTCACTTGTGGATAATAGTGCAAAATTTGCAAAGCTAGATGTATTTACAAATTTTCTTATGGTTTGTACACATGCTTCCTTGTTCCCAAGAATCTAACTGCCAGGATGATGTTTTTGAACCTACCTTGATGGGGTCTTTGGTTGGGGTGTCTCTATTATTTATTCTTCCTCTAAATCCTCTTGTTCCTGGTATTCATTCATTTCATCATCTTGTAGATCATTTATGATTGGTTCATTAAATGAGTCAGTGTCGTGTTGATGTCTCACTAGATGAAGTGGTCTATCGTCTACTTTTACATCTATGCTCTCAATTATTTTATGGAGTCTTTTGTTGTAGCACTTGTATCATTTGCTTCTGGAGGAGTATACTAACAAGATACCTTCATAAGATCTAGAATCAAACTTGCCTAAGTTGTCTTCATTTTGTTTGATGTTGCATTTGCTTCCAAAGATTTTGAAGTGCTTTAATGATGCAAGTCTGTCATGCCATAGATCATAAGGGGTTTTATCATTGTTTACTCTTATGTGCGCTTTATTGAGAATGTTAACAACAGTTTGAACAACTTCTCCCAAAAAGGTTTTGGGTACTTTGGATTCATCAAGCATGGCCCTGGTCATTTCTTGAAATATTATGTTCCTCCTTTCTACTACTCCATTATGTTGATGGGTTATGGCAATAACAAAGTGTCTCTTGATCCCAGTTTTTTCACAATAAATGTTGAATTCATCAGATGTGAATTTGCCTCCTCTGTCTCATCTTATGCACTTTATTTTTAAGTCCATTTCATTTTCAACCTGTGCTTTGAAGATTTTAAATTTTTCAAAAGCCTCAGATGTATGCTTCAACAATCCAACCCAAGTCATTTTGGTATAGTCATCAATTAGCAAAATGAAATATCTTTCACCTCGAGGTGATTGTGAGGGGCCACAAAGATCTGTATGAATCATCTCAAGAGGTCGATTGGTGGAGTGTGTTAGTACTGAGAGTCACCCTCCGACTGCAAGAGGATAAGTTCAGTACCCATCAAAATGTTTGTGGATTAAAAAGGTGTGAGTGGGTGAGTCAGCGAGACTTTAAGGAAAGACAACGGAGATCACTACAGATCAGTGAAAGGACATTGGGATATGGAGTCATAAACAGTCTACTCGATGAAGGTATTTAAGCTCCCTGTCAGACAAAGGATTTAAGTGGTGATGGGAAGAAGGAAAATAGAAAGTGTTTGAATGATAAACCATAAAAAATGGGCAATATGACAACAGATCCTCCACCGCCTCAGGAATCCAGAAATCAGAGGGTTTACAATGATCCAAACAGGAAGAAACAAAAAAATTCTGTTGAACCATGAAAGATGGGCAAGATGAAAACAGATCCTCCACCGACTCAAGAATCCATAAATCAAAGAGATTGCATCTAGACAAGAAAGAGGAAAAAAAAACGTATGTTGAACCATGAAAGATGGGCAAGATGACAACAGATCCTCCACCACCTCAGGAATCCATAAATCAGAGAGATTGCATCCAGACAAGAAAAAGGAACACAAAAGTCTATTGAACCATGAAAGATGGGAAAGATGACAACAGATCCTCCATCGCCTCAAGAATCCATAAATCAGAGAGATTACATCCAGACAAGAAAGAGAAACAGAAAATGAAAACTAAGAAGACAGTCTGATATAACAACTTAAAGGAATCTTCATTAACATAACAATTTACAATCCAGATCCTTAGGCTTACAACAAAAATACAATCATAACATCTCTCAGAGCTTCCCACAGTCTGGGAAAAAACTCTCCCCCCCTTTCAAAATCTAAACCGATCTCTTTTATATCGTCTCAGTTCCCCTCTGCCAGGAGTGTGATCTGACCATTTCATTCAAAGTTTTACGTCTAAGTAGTCCTCTATTAGACTATGCATGTATCCCTCTATCAGACATGAGCTTAGATCGACATGGGTCTGCAAGAAAATCTGCTCAAAGGGGTACCATGGGCTGACAGCTCCAGATCCTCCACGCCTTATTTTTATGGGGTGAGCCGAGGCTTCAACTACCAGTCTATGTCCATTAATTGATATCTCCTCGGGATCGAGACTGAGCTAGGTAATCAAGAGACGACTACTTGTTGTGATTAAATGTGATGTTGAATGAGCATGCGAACTCGGGTCCATTGGTCTGATTGAGATCTGTGGCTGGGACAATTTTTCTATTTGTGGTGTCACCATTGAAGCTTACCCATCCACCAATTCTGGGATACATAATCCTTGCATGGAGACAACACCAAATTTGGTGTTTTAAGAGTCTTGGACGTGGAGTAGATTTCTCAAATGGTTATTTCGGGATTTCGCACTTCGGGTGCTTCGGGATTTTGGGCACTTCGACACTTCGGACCTTTTGCTCTGGTGCTATACTTCGCGCAATTTTTTACTCTCGAAATCCCATGAGCCGCTAATCCAATCTTCATAGGGTATCTCCATCGTTGAAAACTGAGCCTGCCTGCTTGAAAGATTAAAACTGCCTGTTGCTTGCGCCTCAAGCCCGAAAGGGACTGGTATAAAAGCAATGCTTTGACGCTTCCTGTGCAGACCATGAACTCAGACGACACAGTGCCTCTTGAAAACTATGTGTGATAACATTTGGCTCCACAGGGGATGGGATGCTCCCTGTGTGATCCAGATTATTTTCGGCACGAAATGAGAGTGGAGATATAACACAGAAATATTCAGAGATATTGTAAGAGAGACAATAATATAATAGAGATATAGCAGAAATAAAACAAGAGTCACATATATACAGTAATACACGATTTCTATTAAATAAATAAATGTACAGAGACTGTAAAATACAGAGTGAAAGGCTCGCTAGAATGGTGGTAGCTTATCTCTGAGAAGAGATGTGACGACTACTCGCATCCGTGAGAAGATGATTACAATGAGGCTCTGAAGGCCCTTTTACAATAAATAGGAATGCCAAAAGTCCTAA
>CBVK0103065158.1:0-19556 GCA_900067695.1 Picea abies | reverse complement strand
AGTACACAGAGATTTTATACCAAAAACCCTCAACCGGGAAAACCTTTCTTATATTCATTATATCGAATTTCACCATTCACCATACAATATATGCAATGTTTTTAGGTATTCCATAGATACCAAAACCCTAATCCCTTAATCCGGGATTAATTGAGTAAACCGATAAAAATAGAAAAATCCGCTAAAAAAAGAAAAAAACACCCTACAGGATTGTCAGACGCAGTTGTCGAACCTGACGCGCCCACACACACCAATGCAAAGAATATAACACATACCCAACAAATTCCACGTAGTTCCTCGCGGTTAGGGAGATATGATTTTGTGAAGTTGTAAGCCTTGAAGAAGTGGTCAAGAAGCCCCTAATTGGTTACAAGTCTTTAATGAAAGGGTAATTTTTTTGTAACAAGAAAACTCTAGAATCCCTAAACTAAGGAGAGGAGTTACCTAACACAAGTATAAATATACCTCAAGGAATCATTCACAAGAACTCACATACTCATTCATTGATTATCTATCTTGAGAACTAGTGATATTTTTGCTAAGGTCATGATGGCATTTTATGTGGTAGCAAAGGAGGGTCGAAGGTGAAAGTCTCGGAGTTGTAGAAAACCATATTTTGTGAGGTATACGTGGGTTACATGTTAGAAGGGCGCGGATGAATGTAGGCTACAATGGAGAAAAGCATGTATATACGCAGGCAGTATAAGAGCAAGTTGTGTATCTATAAAAAGGCCCATGAATGATTGAGTTAAATGTTGGTACCAAGTCCTTGAAGTTTGAAGGAAGTCTATAGGTCAGCATCTCATAGTTTCAGGTCAGATACAGAGGTATTGGTATGGTTGTATACATGTTTTGATGGTTACTTTTGGTCATGATATGGTGTATGCTTGAGGCATACTTAGTATGGTTGTTTTGGTACTTGGATATGGTATATATTGGTTGCTTGGATGAGTGAGGAGCACTCTTATATGTTGTTCATCATATGACATGGTTCTTATAGTTCATATCCTTGAGTTGATTGTACATGGTTGAGGCATATTCATGTTGTATGGTGGCGTATACATGAGGGACATGTATTGGTTGTTTGAGATACTTCATTGATGATATGGTACAGGTCTATACATGATTGATGCTATGGTATATGGTACAAGTTGTATTCATGGTTGTTGTTATGATTTATGATTGATGCATGTTGTAGTTCACATGTTGGTACATAGTTGATGCATGGTATGGTACATGCACACATGTTGGATACAGTGAGAGGTTGATAGGTTATAGGTTGATGTGGCAGTGGCAGTGAAAATGATATTAATAGTGATAGTGGTAGTGGCAGTTATAGTGACAGTTATTGTGGTAGTGACAGTTGGTCTACACTTGTATTCCAGTGTGGCAGGATGGGGCAAGGATAGGTGGTTGTATCCACCTTCTAGTTGGATCTGTAGAACTCAAGGAGTTGTATCCTCATTCTGGTTGGAGCTAGAGAATTCAAGGATTTGTAGATTCCTTCAGGTAGTAGCCTGAGAATAGGGGTTTAGAGACTCCTTTCAGTTGTAGCTAGAGAATCAGGAAGTCAGTGCTTCCAATGAATGCATTCTTTTGATATATAAGAAAAACATTATGTGGTTTTCTCCCATTTGGGTTTCCACGTAAATTCTAGTGTACTATGTATCTATAATGATGTGATGTTGTTTATGATTATACTATTGATTATATTTTGAATTCTAATGATAAACTGTTGAATATTGTTGAAGAATATATGATGGTTAAAAGTAATAAAATTACTCATTATTGATTCACCCCCCCTCTCAGTAATCCAACAGGGGATACCAACAACATCGTGTCTTTGTAAGTCATGCAAGCACTTGGGATGGAATTTACAATGCACTATGAGACTGGTGAAATAATTTATGCTATCAAATCAAGAAAAGTCCCAGCCTATGGGGAAATAAAAGATTTGTGTACTTGGATAACTTCAACTCCTCATATCACAACAATATTTACTATTATAGTGGTATATATTCCTCCAACATATGGAGTGGTTCTTGGCAGAGATGTGTGCTTGTTGATAGGAGGCTATATAATGAATAATGGAAGATGTATGATGTTTCCTCACAAGAATGGAACAATCGTGAGATTTCCCAGAGAAGTCAGGGAATTGGTTTCTTTCAAAAAATAAAAAAGGATAATGAGTTGATGATGAATTATATTGATGCTGGAATGGGAAACTATGTTGCTTTTTATTCAAAGCCACTCAACATTCCAAAACAAGAAAAGGAAAATTATTTTCAAGGTTATTGGAAGATGTCCTTTGATGTTGCATGTTCTAAATCTAGGAATGGAGCAAGAATCATTTTTAAAATTCCTAAATATATTAGACACCCACATGAAATCATACTTGAATTTCCATGTGCAAATAATGAGTTAGAATATGAAGCATTGATTCATAGTATGATTATTTCCCTTCAAATGAAATTTGACAACTTAGTGATCATTGGTGATTCAGAGCTGATTATTAATCACATCAGGAAGAAATATAAAGTTAAAAAGGGAAAGTTAAAATATTATGCAAAAAAGGTGTTATATATTATGTATTCTTTAAACTCTTTCAATATATCTTTTATTACCATAATCAAAAGGTTCATGCACTTGCAGTATCTGCATCCCTGTTTAATACAAAGGATTGTCAAGGATAAGGTAATTATCATGTGAAGATTATTTTTCGATCATCAAATCCAAAGAATCAAGAATATTTACAAGTTTTTGAAAATGATGAGCATGTGGTGAATTTTCTTACAGACGATGATCCAATAACTAAATTTGATCCAAAATAAAGTCGTAATTTACAAGGAGAAGTGCATGAGCAGATTCATAATTTACAAGGAGAAGTGCATGAGCAGAGTCATAAACTTTCTCCAAAGAAGTATATCAATTTGGAATCCATCTTTACAAGAGATGACCAAATCAAAATTTCAAAACCACTAGAAGAACCTTCTTCTAGAAAGGTCCAAGAAACACAGAAGATAAACATCGGTACTCCCAAATCACCAAAGTATATAAACTTGGGTACCAACTGTACCAAAGAAGAGATTGATCAATATACCCATGTTTTTAAAGATTTTCAAGATATATTTGCATGAAGCTATGATGATTTGAAAGAATATGATAAATCAATATTCCAACATACTATACCTCTGAAAGAAGGGGCCAAACCATTCAAACAAATAATAAGAATAATAAATCCCAAGATAGAAAGTGAGAAATTAAAGAAAATGGGTATAATTTCTCCCATTAGACATTCAGATTGGCTTTCTAATCCAGTGGTGGTAAGAAAGAAAATTGGTGAGATTTTCTTGTGTGTTGACTTTAGGTATCTTAACCGAGTAAGCATAAAAGATAATTATCCACTACCTAATATGGAAATGCTTCTTCAGCAAGTTACATGGTATGCATTAATGTCTATGCTAGATGGGTTTTCGGGATACAACCGAGTCTCGGTGGAAGAATATGATAGACCAAAAACAACATTTGTAACACCCTATGGAACTTCTTCATATGCCAAAATGCCATTCAAATTTAAAAATGCAGGTGCCACATTCCAGAGAGCGGTGGATCACGCTTTCAAAGACTTCATTGGAAAATTCATGGCCGATTACCAAGATGATCTAACAGTTTATTCAAAATCAAGAGAAATATATGTTGCACATCTCAAGAAGAGTTTTGAAACATGCAGAATGTATGGGGTATCATTGAATCCTAAAAAATGTTTGTTTGTTGTAATAGAAGGAAAATTATTGGGGCATGTTGTAAGCAAAGAAGGAGTATATATTGACCCGGAAAGAATCAGAGCAATAAATAACCTCAATCCCCCAACATAAAAAATGGGAGTGCAATATTTCTTCGGAAAGATAAATTTTGTTTGAAGGTTTGTTCCCAATTATGCTACCATTGTCAAGCCTATAAGAAAATTGCTAAAGAAAGATCAAAAGTTTGAATGGACATCAAAAATACAAAAGGCTTTCAAAAAATTTAAGTAGGCAATTACTATTGCCCCTGTACTCGTTAGTCCTTATCTTGAAAAGAATTTATATTATATTGTTTTGCCTCTGATGAAACCATCACTTCTATACTCACTCAGAAAAATCAGAAGCAAAAATAACTCCCAATATCTTTCATGAGCAAGACATTCCATGATTATGAGTTGAATTATTAAATCATTGAAAAACAAACCCTTTCACTATTCAAAGCAATTGATCATTTCATGACATATATTATGTCAAATCATGTTATTACTTATGTTCCTCATTCACAAGTCAAAATGATTTTGAATCAACAACTCAGGGAAGGAAGATGGGCGAATTGGTTGGCCAAATTTTAAGAATATGACTTTAAAATCAAACCATTAAAAGTTGTCAAAGGTTGGGGTTTGTGTAAATTCATGACAAGGATTGAATTTTTAATCATTCCTCCTCCCAATGAATTTGGTGTTATAGTCTCGAGAACAAGTTTGGAGAATTTTGAAAGGTATAAAGATATAATATTTTATTTAAAATCTGGTCATTTTCCTCTTGAAATGTCCTCAAAATAAAGAAGAACTTTGAAAATGAAAACAAATCATTATGTTCTAGTATATGGGGTATTGCTCAGATGAAATTTTGATGGTGTATTGTTAAGATGTCTAGATCATTCAAAATCCAAGGAAGTAATTCAAGAATTTCACAATGGGGTTTGTGGAGGACATTTCTCACCAATTGTAACAACACACAAAATCATTCGAGCTAGTTTTTATTGGCCAACTATGTTCAAGGATTCTTATGAATTTGTTCGTAAATGCATCACATGTCAGACGTTCTCAGGAAAAATGAAAAGAGTTTCAATGACACTATAGACAGCCATGGTAAATCAACCATTTTCTCATTGGGGTTTAGATGTGATTGGTCCAATAAATCCTTAATCAAGTAAATTCCATTCATATATTATCACAGCAACTAACTATTTTACAAAGTGGCAAGAAGTTGTGGCTCTAAGAAATGCAGATTCAGAACAATTAATTCATTTCTTGAAAGAAAATATTATGTCCAAATTTGGCGTCCTATAAAAATTTATTAGCAGACAATGGCTCAATTTTTATTGAATCAAAATTCACAAAATTCTTTGTTGAATGCGGAATAATCATGGGACAATTATCCAATTATTACCCTCATGGAAATGGATTACTAGAATCAACACACAAGACATTGATTCAAATCATCAAGAAAACCATTGAAGCTAACCAAAAGAATTGGCATAGAAAATTGATAGATGCACTATTGGAAAGTCATCTAACTCCAAAAGATAGTATAGAGAATTCTTCGTATACCTTGGCATATGGGAGGGAAGCAATATTATCTTTGCATGTTGAATTGAATGCTTTGACACTAATCTTAGATGGTGAGGAAAAAGAAGAACAATCACCAATACAAAGAAGATATAATGAGCTCTTGCAACTAGAAGAATAGAGAGAACAATCAATACTAGAAATAAATAAAAGGCAAGAAGTGGTCAAGAAATATTTTGATAAAATCACAACTTCCAAGTACTTTCAAAGGGATCAATTAGTTTTTTTTTAACAAATCAAAAGAAAAATCATCATTTCATACAAAATTTGAAGCTCTTTGGATGGGTCCATATCAAATTGAAAAAGTAATTGGTTATAATTCATACTTTCTCAAAGACATGATGGGAATAATTCAGTCGTTGCTTGTCAATAGGAAACATCTGAAGCATTTTTTTTCTTGACTCCTCCTTAGTAAAACAACTTTGTACATAGTCTTTCTTGGTACTCCTTGTACATATTTTTAGGTTTATTTTTTTTTATTTTCTTTGACTCTATTTGGCCCAATGGAAAAAGATTATGGGTTCTCAGTAACCCGCAGGGTATCACTGTCCCACAATTGGATCAATATGTTGATCCAAATTTGTGATCAAGTTGTTTTTTTCATTTAACCACCCATAGGATTTTTTTTATCCATTTTGTTTTGTTTATTTTCCTTTATTCTCTTTTCTCTTCTATCAAAATTTTCCAGCACTTAGCCATTTTTCAAACAATGTGGAGCGGGGTAGAAAAAGTCTTAAGTTTGCATGACCATAGGTCCACAGGTTTGTAGGTCCTCATTCGTTTATTCTAAATCTTGCGCCTTTTACCTCTGTGGCCTCCACAATGCACTTTCACCTTTTTATACTTAGTCATTTTCTCAAAAATATGAATGCAGAGCTATATGTCATCTGTCAACTTTCTTGAGTCTCTAATTCCGCATGTCTGCAACCCCGCATTCACCAAAATGCACTTCTCACTTTTCATTCCCCAAATTGTACCTTTTTTTACTTTTTCAACACTTAGTCAATTTTCATAAAAGTGGATGCGGAGCTACGTACCTCCCATTAACATTTTTCCTTGAGTCCCTAGGTCTGCAATTCCACATTCACCAAAACGCACCTTTTCGATATGCAAAACAACATTTTTCAATACTTAACCATATTTTCAATCTCGATGCAGACCTCCTTACTCTTCCTCATATCTGCATCCATAGGTCCGCAGGTCCACATTTTTGTGTTATACATTTTTCACTTCCCATTCCTCATTTTTCACTTTCATACTTAAAATTTTTCATTGACCACGACATCACATCACGACTTCCCATCATATTTATTCTCCCCGCCACATCAGTTTCCACTTGTATAAGCATAATATTGTTATTAAATTCACAACACATTCGTTAAAGCATGCAATAAATCCAAATCTTATGTAAGTTAGCAATATTAAAATCAATATTTATGATTGATTGAGTTATCAAGGCAATGCGTGGTGAAATTAAATAAAATCAAATATGCCAAGTTGTAAGTATCGAAAGTATCGCCACCTTTTGTCAAAATAAGAAAATAATGTCATGTAATAAAAATGAATTGTATTGTGGAGATACACTAAACACACTTGGGAGTGAGAATCAAGAGTTCCATTGGTCCAGAGCATACAACTACTACAAGAGTATTTCTCCAGCTGAGAAGAAAATGAACTTAATTTGGACCATAGGAATAGCATTAGCAAGTTGTGTTCCGAAAGTGACATACTTCAAATATTTTATTCAATGGTGTGCATACAACTTCATCTTTGAAAGGAGAATAATTCAATTGCAGGGACATCAACCCATTTCTCTAGCAACTTCAGTATTCTCCAAAATACTACAACTCCCTGCACCTAACATGCAATCCAAAAATGAAGAGGTCGGCGAGTTTTTGAAGAAGCATAAAGGAGGATATAGGTTTCTGAGAAATTATTTGGAGGACCCAACCAGTAACCTTGGTGCCTTCAGGATTGAGGTAACTTCATTAAAATACCCATATAGAGAATTTACATGGTTATTCACCCGCATTATCGGTCCGGAATATATTGTATTTATATCAAGAAATGTTATATATGTCATGAACTATGCCTTGCATGAAAAAACCATTATCGATTGGGGTTATCTCATTTCAAGTGAAATTTATTTCCAATTAAATAACCTAAAAAAGACTCGGAAGTTTTATATGACTTCTTACCTCATTTTCTCCATCGCTTATGGTCATGTGTTTGAAGACTTGCCAAGGGAAAAATATGTATATTTTAAGTTGGAGCCAGTTTATGCATGGTATTCAGCCCTATACAGACACAAAGCTCAATACAATTTTTACCCACTTCACAACAACTTCATTTCATAATTCAAAAAGTTGATTTTTGGATATAGTATATTGAGACAATCCCTAGAAGCAGCTACCTTTCTCTCAGGGAAAGGAAATTAGGAAATGTTTGAAGAATTTACTTTTATTATATTGTGTGTTAGTGAGGAGAAGCCTTTTATTTTATTGTTCTATGTATCAGATAAACTCTTTGTCGAGGAAATATGCATACAATACAAGACCTGGGCCCATTTCTTACATGATAAGAGGAAAAAGTGATTCATACCCCTACCACAGAAAATTGGGAAATAAATTTTGAAGCATATAACCCACCTTGATGAATTGGCAGGACATCATGAACAACTGGGCTTAAAGGATGCTAAATTTGTTTAGGGTTTCAAACCAGATAACAAATTTACTACACATATGAAATTGGTAGGGTACTCTTCACATTTCAGTAAAGTTGAAGAGTTTCAGGAGGGTGGCAAAGATAATTTATATCTCCATGAAATTGTGGATTACCAAGTTTCAAATGACACAAGAGAAATAAATAACACCAATGAAGGTCATAGACAACATGACATGGAAGTAACAAACCAAAACCCTAATTCACCAAAAGCATCTCAAAGGAGTATTTCATCGAGAACAAAGAATAAAACCAATAGGAATGGATATGATAAAAGCATCAGTTGGAGACTCAGATGGCGGTGGAGATAAATACCAACTTAGAAAAAATATTGAAAAAAAACATATTATGTATACTTTTGTGAAAAGAAAGAGGAATATATCAACAACAGGGTTAAGCATACCTCAAGTCCAGGAGATTCCACACGCAATGGACATAGACGAGCTCATTGAATAGCCTAATTGGTCAAGACAAATATTATTGGAAACTAGGGAAATTGTTGATGCTATAATTATCGAGGATCCCAAAATATTTGAAGAGGATTTTGTTACTTTGCACCACGTGGACAACAATTGTGAGACTAAGAAATTGTTATTGGAAAAATTCAATTCTAAGAATAAAAGGTAATCAGAAAGATGGAAATCTTCAATTGACTTTGATGGAGTAGCACCATAAAAAATTGTAGACTTCCACAGAGCTACTAGAGAGTCCTAGAAGCAATATATTGATAATATGGAAAATAAAATTTAGAATTGAAAAGGAGGATAAAAGAGTTAGAATTTGCCTTGTACCAGGACCATTGTTTCTTGAACCTTTGAGTTCAAACCAACCTGCACTTGTGTTAGAGAATGCCTTGGAAAGTAGAAGAAAATATAAAGGCTCATCAAGGTTATTACAAGTTGTAAGAAAATATGTCGGTGATTCCATATAGAAGAGAATTGATATAATCCAAGAAATTTTGGAGCTTGCCCAAATTATATCCATATTTTCATCTAGAATACAGAATTTCAAAGAATGCTTGTAAAGGGACTTGGAAAATGATGAAGGATTTTCCAGGGAAGTAGTGAATACATTTTCAACTAAAGTCTTAAGCTTAAGTGAAGCTCATAGGAAAGAACAAATAATTCCTTCGTCTTATCGAATGAGGTTGGTCAATGCATGTTGGATAAGAATAATTAAAGAATTAAAGGAAGTGATAAATGAAACTGATGTCTTGAGAAATAAAAAGAGTAATTTGTTTCTTAAACTTGTGGATCTTACAAAGGAACTAGATGGTCCCAATTTATTGATGGATACCGTCATTTTATAAAAAGAATCTTTAATGGGACAACTTAATGCATTAAAAGTTTCCTGGGAAAATGAATCACTAAAACTATAGACTTTTTTGAAGAGGTAGTTCAAAAATGGTTAATTTGGTATATCAATAGGAATGATGAAGTTGATGACACGTTGCATAAATTGGAGATGGATCTGAGGGAATTTGAAAATAAATTATTTGAAATTAAAACTAAGCATGAAATTATTGTGGCACCTTTAAGGGGGTATATTGAAGAATGGTTGAAAAAGGCATTAATTAGAACTACCAAACTGAAAAATCAAGAAGCAGTTACAACAGTTATGCCACCTCAACCACAACATACACCTATAAAGGAATCAATTGCAAGAAAGTAAAGGTGACAAGTACTTTCCATCACAGTGAGTCAAGCAACAACCTTGTTCCCCCCTTTCTCTTTTTTCTTCTACAATCATTTGTCACATCGCCTTTACTTCCTAGTATTCTATGAAAATCAAGTTGACCCTTGATTGTTTTCCTCTTATCTTCCAGATATTTACATTTTATGGTCCAGAGGAGCCCAATCCCAGTCATCTTTGAAGGGCGAATGCATATCTTCTCTTTAAAGACATTTAATTTGTATTTAAAGACTTATATTATTTTTTGAGACTCCAAGAGAACTACTTGAGATACTACATTATTGTATTCTCAAAGACTTTGATTTGAAGCTTGAGTTTCCAAATGTTTTATACATCATAATAGTTTTGGTGTTTAATGGAATGATCATTTAAAGTTCTCTTATATATGCAGTCCATCTTTCTTATCTCTTTACTATGGACACCCTTTTATTGTCTCGATGAAGGTTGTGATGGAAATGTCAACTTTTCACTTATCATTGTCATTTCATTTATTTACATTGTGAATATTGTATATAAATGGTTTTCTTTTAAAGATACATGGTCCCAATCTCAGGTATTATTTTGAATGTGAATATTAGTTTTACAAAGTTTGGTTCTTCTCAAATTTTGTTTTATTTTTGTTCATAAGTTCATAAGAAAAAGAGGAGTATCGCCTCTCTAAAAATGCAGGGGGATTCATATCCTCGTGAGGTTTTCCTTAGTCAATGGATGGATATGAGTGAACAAAGGGTTGTCAGACTACTCTATCATTTCATTTTTTGCCCTAACAAGTCAAAGTCCTAATTTGAAAGTAGTAGTCTAACTATTCTACATTTTGGACCCATATACGACCAAAATCCATGAAATCGTGACCAGAATCAATGAATATTGACCCAAATAAGTCCAAAAAGTAGAAAATTTAGACAATTCCAAGTCAAAATGTCATTCCAAGAACCATTATTCTCTCCCCCAAACCCAAGTATTTAGTTAGCTTGACATCATCTCAAGTTTCCACCACTTAGAGAGTCTTTAATTTTTGTGAAATATTCTTGGTGAACCATGGAAAGTTGATGATTTGGTGTTTCAATATGCATGATGATATACATGAGAGGTTGATTGGAAATGAAAACATAGTTAAAGATGCCTCGTGGTGAGATTGATGTTGCATTGGCAATGATGCAACAACTTGGACTCATGGATTGATTCCACAAACCTCATTTTCCTTATACCTTGGTCCATTATGTAAATATGACTTCTAAAATAGCTCGCACCCTAACCATACCACCATTATCCTTTAGTATTTATTACAATCAAACACCCTCATTATCCATTTTTCTCTATACACCTGCCATATTACTCTAAATATAAAAAGGAAAACACTCTACACACGCACTACATTACTCCACATATAAAAAGGAAAATATTTTTGTTTATCCCTTAACCTCTTTCATTATACATCTTACCCCACTATCATTCATCATGTCACTGAACCTTTTATTTCCATGTACCAATAACCAACATGCCATATTATTTATCATAGTTCAACCATTATTTACATAATCCTTAATTCAAAGACCAAATCCAAGCCCCAAGCCCCACATTGAAGAGTTTGAGCAAAAGGAAGAAATTGGAGGCTAAGAGTCATGATTGTATCATGATTGACTATTATAAAGAGTTGAATACTTACAGGTTGTTTGATCTCATCAAACAAGAGATTATTTGTATAAGAGATGTTATCTTTGATGAGAATACCTCAAGTATATCTATCTTTAATTTCTCTTCTAACTTTCTAAATGGTGATCCTTTGGAAATTCTAAACTAGATTCATTGATTACTTCATATGACAGTCAATTGCTTAGTCAACTTATTTCCATGAATCAACCTACAATTGACCTTCCATGTCAAAATCAACCACAAGCTTTGGAAACTTTTTTCAATCTAGAAAAGGAGATCTTGGTATAGGAACTCCTTCAACAAAGGGGGTTTGTCTTCCCAAATGGGTCACCAAGACAATTGAAGTTGTTAGAGCTAATGCAAGAGATATTAATGACTCAATGAAAACTAGAGGTCATAAACAAGATGGTAGTTTTTCTCTAATGACGCATGTGCTAGAGGCATGTGATCGAGAAACATACGCAAAAGCACATGGTCGACGTAAATGGGAGAATGATTGTAATAAACACAAATATATAATAAATATAAATGTTAGTAATAAAATAATAATAATAATAATTAAGTTAAAGATATCCTAACTAATAACCTTTCATAATAACCTTTTACTTTGTGACCCATCAATGTGTATATATATCATCATGTAGATCATTGTAAAATATTAACTTTCTCTCATATTACATATTCAATACATTATTTTCATCCATATGGATTATTTTATGTTATCCTATTTATTTTTTATATTCAATTTATGAACTAAGTTGTTCATTTCATATTTAGTAAATGAATTTTGTTCATTCGTTGGTATCAAATCTACGTCTTGGCCTTTGGCCATACACTTTATAAGACCTTGTCTCATATATTTGGTGTTGTCTAGTTGTTCTATGAAACTGTTTTTTTCGCCAGGAATCCGACGATATAAATTTGCACGAAATCACTATTTTTTGTTGTTTAAAATCCATTTGTGAATGCAAAAATGAATTCAACATTCTAATATACCCTTGGGGCACTTGGATTATACATAAATAATCACTCAAATATGTGGATCTAAAAATTTCTCGTCGGATTTCAGACAAATGCTCCTATAAAATATCACCGAAAAATAATAATTTCGTAGAATGCTTAGACTAAGACCATATATTTTGTTAGACCTCGTCTGATTGAACCTTTGGTTGTAAACAATATCATATTTTTTGTCACTCCATTCAATTCTTTCACCACCTCTGAATGTTAGCCATTTATTCTCAAGAAACACTGAAGAATCATGGGGTGAGTACCAACAACCAAAAAAAAAGAGAAGAAAGAAAATCTAAAGCATTGATAACATAAGACTAGAAAGTTTCAAAGAAATAATTTACAAAATCATATTGTTCATCAATAATTATTTGTGTCGGCTATTAATTTTGGAGTAATCAATCTACTTGTTTGTTGACTATGTGAGGAGTATGTATGTGTTCTTTCTGTGGGTAGATTTGTAAGACTAAATCATATTATATAATATATATTTCTCAAAAACAGATTGATAGTACAAGTGTTTAGGTGAGACATCAGTAGAGGAACATGTTACTTTGTGAATAAGGTTCACAAAACTAGCTACAAATCAAAATATGTGCAGTTAAACTAGAGATATTCAAACCTTGGTTAGCATCCAAAGATAGGATTCATCCCACATTGTTGCATTCATCTAGCTATGTTGCTTACAAAAAGTGCACTGGAAGATCATTGCTTAAACTTTGTAGTAACCATATACTAGCACAGCTGACTCGCGGTTGGAGAACATCGAAAGGGTTCCATTCAAAACAAGAGTCGTGACTGAGTCGACTCCAACACAGAGTGCACATAAATAACACGACAGAAATTACCCCATGCGCGCCGAAGGTATGGTATGATTTGAGTGTGTTCTGGATAATGACAGGTGAATATTAAACGTTTGTGTAGGTCGTGGCATCAAACGACCTTTCAGATATAAAAAATGAATGAGTGACACCAAAATGAAACGTGTGCAGAGTGTTTTTTAATGATATAAACGTGGCCTGCATATATTTTAATCCTCCTTAATCATTTGAACGTGGAAATTATGTATCTTTACAGTAAATTTATAATGTGATTAGGTAAATGTAAAAAAGTAAACATGTTAATGGATGCCTTCATAAATGCAAGGAAGTTACGAATAATAAATCTGAAGCATTGATTTTGGAGGATGACTAAGAATATGCCAGCATCTTCAATGCTTAGCCATCAGATTAGAATTTAAGATTAAAAGATCATTAACTGTGCCCATTGTCAATAGGTGTACGCCTTTCAGCGTAATTACCCAAGGTTTTTCCACCTTCTACAAAATCATACGATGGGATAAAAAAACACTCAAATTCATATGATGGGATAAAAACACTCAAATTGCTCCTCTTTTTTGGTTAAATTTGGTTTTAAATATAGTTGGAATTGTGTCGAAAGTCAGAGTTCTACATATGTGATGGAAACTTTGTCCATGAAAATTTGTCGTGGGAGTCTAGGCCCATTTTAAAACAATCCAAATAATCGATTTTTCGAAAAAAAAGGATCAAAACACATGGAACTTTAACTTACCAAAAAAATGAATTTCATCACATGGAATTTTAACTTGCCAAAAAAACGAGTGTCATAAAAAAATGAAACAATTTGAGTACCCCATAATCAACACCCAAAAACATGGCTATGTTTTTGGCTATAAACATGGCTATAGAGTTAAATATCTATAAGGTTATGCGAAGGTTGATCGAATAACCCACGTAACCACACAACCCATAAATTAAATATTGAGGAGGAGGTCTCCCATTACTAAAGATAACAAGGGTTGCATGGCAACTTAGTCCCTGCCAAGTAGATTTGGAAATGGAGATGATAGATGACACCATATAATTATTGATGATGATGATTACTGTGAAACATGAACAATATTTAACTAGGGGCTGGTTTCATAGTCTTAAAAGAAATCAATTTGTAAATATTTTAAATGAAAAATATTAACATTGATAACTATACCGACAGAAAGATTGGAATTCAAAAAATTCGACCTAGACTCACAAGGAATGGAGGAAGACGTATTGCTCCATGACAATTAGTTTATAGATTTGTCATATGTCATATTGGCCTGGATCTCTGACCACATTTTTACTTTAATGTGGATGTTGTATAGTTTTGGGATTAACCTAAATTTCCTTCCAATTAAGTTAATCTAGCCAAATGCAAATTGCATTTTAAAAATATTCAATTTTTCTTTTTAAAAATAAACCTTTCAAATTTAATAATATATATTTTTATATAATATTTATTATATTACATAATAAATATAATCTAAATAGTATATTTCATAATAAATATAATAATAAATAATATATTAGATAATAAATATAATAATGCATAATAATAAATACATAGTACAACTTTTTATATTTAGATGTGGTGATTGGTGAAATTCATCGATTATGTAATTAATTCTATATATTGAAAGACGTGAAGGGAGAAATAACACTTCAATTCTATCAACCAATTAGAAATGAAAAACACAAATATTTTTATTATATCCAAAAATTTATATTTGTTTTCTTATGTTAAACATTACATTGCATACACAAATTTATGGTAAAAAGCAAATTAATGGCACATCAAAAGCAAACTCATTGCTATAGTCTCATGGCAAGGACTAAAAAAGCAAATTAAATTGAAAGCATAAATAAATATTTTATACCTTATGGTTGGTATAAACCCCATCAAGAATAAATGAATGATACTTCAAACATCGAAGGGGGCGTTTATAAAGTGAAAAGGACTTATTATTATCAAGGTGTTATTGAAGTGTCGACCAAAAGAGGAGAATTTACAAAGAGATATAAGAGGTATTTGAGTTTATAAAATAAAAAGGAAATGGTGATACACCATTTTAAATTAATTAAAGGAAGTGATTTGTTTATATTAAGTTGGTGATCGTACAAGTCAATTAGTGAAGAATATATTAAGGTACTCTTATTTCCATTAAAAAAAGATATTAGAGAAAAAAGAGGTTATATAGTGGAGATTACAAACTCTTTTAGTATTAAATGGCAAAGTGAAAAGTCTATTTTCAAATAGAGTAGTCTAAACGTTCTAACTTTTGGGGGTTTTCTAGCCATTTTTTCCATTTGATTTTGCTCGAAATCTGGTGATGAATGGTTGGATCTGTATATTTGAGTGGCTAAGTTTGTATAATCTGGGTGCCCCAGGGTTTTTTCAACACGTTGAATCCATTTATGCATTCAGGAAGGCAATTTAAACAACAGAAAATAGAGATTTTGTCCAAATTTACATCATTGAATTCTGACCAATTCCTGCCAAAAAAACCCAAAAGGTAGAACGTTTAGCCAATGCCTTTTCAAGGTACTATTTAAATTCAAGAGTCGTAATAATAAAAAAAATGTATTCGAGTATCACTCTAGATTATATAGTTTAACTATCTAACTTCATATTGTGGAAGCGGGTTTTTTGTATTTTGGTGCTCAACTATTATCAAAAGAAGATATAAGTTGCATAATCATGGAATCGGTTGAAGGAAGTTTTAACGAAAATAAAATGAAAGGTGGAGTCATGCTCATTTATGCACAAACCTATCTTTGGTGGCATTCAACTCACGCTCAAGTTATTAGGCTCCAGAACTTATCATTCTTGAACAATATGGAACATTGTCATAGTTAGCATAAATGTTGCATCTTGTGCGATATGAGGGGGGTTCAGAGAGGGTTACAAAGATATGAAAATAAGAGTGTGGAGGCCAATTATAGTGTTGTGAGCTCCACCTCTCAGTGGAATAGATGGAGGGAGGATCTGGAATAGAAAACTATTGTTGAGAACACTAGGATTACATATGACTATGCAATAAAAACTGCTACTCAACTCTTGGTATTAAAGGAGGCAGATAAATTATTTCAAGCCTTCATGCATATTTCTCGTAAGAAACAATTGGAATTTGATTTACAGTTGAGTTTTTTGAAATTGTTGGTTGACAGAATGGTGACTCATCTTTGTTTGCCTCAACTTGTTGCATTGTCTCATATCTCTTAGGCCTCAACCAGTCGAGGACTACTCATTTGGTTGTAAAGAAGAGTCGACAATCGATATTGTATGTATGGGCGGGGTAACTATGCCTAAAGCCCCAAAAGCATCAACATTGCAGGGGGGCAGGTGGTACTTAAGGAACCATTGTATATGCAATAATCCACAAACACTTGAACAAGTATTGGACGGGTAATCTATGCCACTTACCCTCACACAACCTCATATCTATCTCCTATCTTAGAGGAATTCTCTAGCCACACCTATACGACAATTGGATTTTCACACTCCCTAAGTCAAACTCCTATGTTTAGTTCACAGCCTTGGAGAACTTACTCTCCAACCTATTCCAAGGCCTTAACCTAAACTAGTGGATAAACCCTAGAAGCAAAGTCTAGTAAGTTTTAATTTTAGCATCTGTTTTATAGGTTGTTGTTTATGCAATAAGTATGATCGTGCAGCTTAATGGTGTTTTATGACACTACACAAAGGAAATGTTATAAGAACATTGTTTCCTTTATGAAACAAATCTTATCCTTAAAAATAAAATGAGTGTTTTGAACAGTTGATGCAAGATTTTCAAATTCCAATGCAATTTTTTTCCTTTTCTTATATGTAATGCAACTTTTCTTTCCCAGGGAAAATGCAATGCAATCTTTTGAAATATACACAACTTTTGAGGTTCCTTTTCAAAAATGAAAATTGATTGACAAAAAATAAGAAACCCTAGACACCTACAAATGCAACCAACTTTTTATGAATGCAAGAAGGAAGAAAAGTATGCTACAACCAAGACTTGTTCTTTTTCCTTTTTAGTTATGAAGAAGAAAAAACTACATGAAGAAACTAATCTAAAAAGCAACACTCTTCTTATATGATATCTTGCAAACAAAATAAAAGCAAAACTTGAAATTGAATGCAACGCTTTTTTATTTAATGATGGAAATGCAAAAGCTAAAGTCAGAACAACTCTTAAACCAAGATTTTCAGATTATATAAAAGATTGCAAAAGCAATCCAGAAACCAAAAGACTCTAAAGAACTCTTCACAACACTAAGAAAATCCAAAAGAGACTCAAAACCATAAAAGCATCCAAAAAAACTTGTTTTTTCTTTTAGTTTTATAATCAAATATCAACTTTTGAGACTGCTAAGGACAGTAACAAAAACCAAGAGAACACTCAGACATCAAAACAAGACCCTAAACAAGAAAAAAGGGAAAAAAAAACTCTTTACAGAACTTGTATGCATCTGTCACCAAGGCAGGGTGCGTATATATGCACTCTTCCCTCTTTTAGGCCACATATGTATGCTTTTGTTTTTGAAAAACAGAGTGTACAATACCCAAAATTTCAAGAAAATGTAAGAAATAAAATGGATTCAAGGACTGGAAAGAAAGGCTAGGTTTTTAAACAATTGAACTCAACAGTAATAACAAAAAGCAATCAAGAAAACAAAAGAAAAGCAATGCAAGCACCCTAAACTGACCCAATAGGAGACAATCCCTAATATGTTCGCCAATTTTGTTGATGGAGAAAGTTCTCCTATGGTTTTGGGTTACAACCACAACAAAGCATTAATCGAAATATCACACTCAATCTGATGCAGAACCCCTACCCTAAGGCTGAGATCTGCACAGGATCGTTCTAATTTCTCCATGAGTTGAAGCGACTCCTTCGGTTCCCTGTTGAAACCTTCAATGAGTCTGATCCACAAGTCCTTCACGAAAACTCCACCTGCACCACATGCACCAGGCGTGAGTCTTCACCTCCACATGACCACAATCCGGTCCTTAGCACAAGCGCTTTTCACAACTCGCAAGTCGTAAGTTCGTGAGTCGAAGATCCTCAACTCCTCTTTTCCAAACCTCTGATACCTGAGGTGACGATATGGGTATGGTTTATCCTTGCTAGAGCCTCTACCAATAACCAATGGCTAGGGCATAACTTTAGCACCCACTCACAACTCACAACTTCATGAGTTGGAGCGTTGAGCCATTGTGCTCCTCCTTTGTGAATCCCTGAGACGCGATAAGTCAACAATGGTTTGACTTCTTCCCAGGCGATGTGGATCCTCCACTTCTCACCCGCTTCCATCTTTCTCTGGGTGCTATTACTACTCCACCTATAAACCACGCGGTCCCCACCAACCGGATGTGCCACGTGTTCGCACGAGCCCTCGGCGCTCGACACTTCGAGATTTATGCAGTCGAAAAGAAACTCTCTCAAACCCCGAACCCCCGAGTACGGGATACCACGCGGAGATTCTGATCCAATGGTTCTCCCGTGCTTTTGGATCCAACGATCTGGATCTCCTTCTCTATTCCTCACAACTTGGAACTTTGCGCAAACCAAGAAAATTGGTCCAGCCTCCAAACTTACGAACCTCAAGTTCGCGATATGATCCAACGACGTACGCAAAGCACGATCAACGGATCGCGTTGATCCTGGATCCTAAGGTCCTCGCAACTTCGCGAGCTCTCCACGAAGAATTCTGACCGCTCGATTCACACTTCAATGGCTTCTATCCAAACGACTAAATGTTCTCCCTTCTAAACTTAACTTCTATGCGACGGCTTCAAATCCCGTCTCCCTTTGAAGTGGTTCGATTTATGCCTTCCTTCGAAGTGTTCAAATGTGTTTTCCCTCCTGAGCTTTCACTTGCAAACTCAAGCTTTCCAAAAGGGTTTCCTGTTCGCACTCCTTGCGGAAAACTTTCAAATAACTTCTAGTTATTTGAATCTTCGGCTATGTGCACTCTTTGCAACAACAGTCCTTCCACCTTCACCTTAGTTAATAACTTCTAAGGCTTCAACTAGCCTACGCACACCTTGCACGGCTTTGTGCTTCACCTGCACTTCTACTGGAATGAGAACAACGGTATCTCTCCTAAGCTTTTTGAGATAAAACTCAAACTCTTGTCAACGCAAACCTTACGGACATTTCACTGCACTCCTTGCGGGAATTCTCAGGAAGAGAAACAATTGAAACTCATTATTCTCCTCTCTCATACTTCATACACTTAACATGAAATCACACATTTAACCCAGCATTGAA
>CBVK0103065157.1:0-24515 GCA_900067695.1 Picea abies | reverse complement strand
TTCTCCTCTCTCATACTTCATACACTTAACATGAAATCACACATTTAACCCAGCATTGAAACAAATGCATAAACAGAGAGAATAAAACAATTGTAAACATACCATTCAGCAAATATAAACATTAAGCTTCATAACACCATGAATATTGAGTCAAAGCTTCATATATTAACTCAAATGATCTTGCACATGGGTTCTTCTCTACAACTCTCAATGATGATAATGTTACAATCATACTAATGATACAAGAATGAGGGTGTCTATATCCGTTTTCCCTCCTACACTTCTAAAATTGTCTAATCTCTTAATTCAAACCTAGCTACTTTCATTAAACAAATTTAATGTCTATTACATCCGGAAGATGAGAGAAAATTGCTCAAGATCTGTTTACAACATGCAAGTATGCTTCCTTTAATTACTACATTAATGTCTACTCATTAACTTTTCAAAAACATTTCCAAATGTGTAAAATGTGTGTTGCGCTCTTCCAACTCTCTTCCACCTCAATGCTTGCTTGGCTGGCTGCTTACGATGCTCCTGCATCATACTCCCTCACTTGAAAATTTTCATGAACTCCTATTCATGAGCTCTTGCACGGTCTGCCCATGCTTATGAATTTCTGCTTCATCCTCCCAACTAGCATCTTCAACTGGATGTCCCTTCCATTTGACCAAGTATTCAAAATACTCCTTTCTCCTAGTCTTTCTGCTAATCCTCTTGTCAAGTATGCTTTCCATCTGCGGCTTTTCAGCTACAGGCATTTGTTTTGTCCACTAAATTTCTTTCTGCTCCTGCTTCTTCATCTCTGTAAGGGTACAAATACACAACATTGAATATCGGTGAGATTTCAACCCCATCGGGTAATTCAATCTCATATTTGTTTGCCCCAAATTTCTTCATGACCTTGCACGGTCCAATCTTTTTCATCTTCAGTTTGTTATATGTTCCCCTTGGGAACTTCTCCTTCCTCAGATGTGCAAGAATCAGATCACCAACTTCAAATTGAATTTCTCACCTGTATTGATCTGCACTCCGCTTGTATTCTTGACTTGAACTCTGCAATCGTTCCTTGATTCGACTGTGAATCTCCTTCATTCCTTCTGCAAAGTCCTCTGCACTAGCACTTCTAAATTCATTTTGTTCCGAATCTTTCAATTCATAAACTCCCCTTGGCTGCATTCCATATACAATATGGGATGGACTCTGCCCTATGCTTCTATTGTGTGAATCATTATAATCAAATTTCGCCTGTGGAAGAATATGATCCCACTGATTGTGATGTTCAGTCACTAAGCTTCTTAATAAATCTCCCAAGCTCTTGTTTACGACCTCTGTCTGTCCATCCGTCTGAGGATGATACGTTGAGCTAAAAGACAAACTTGTCCTCGACTTTTTCCATAAGGTCCTCCAGAAATGTCCAACAAACTTGGTATCCCAATCAGAAATGATACTCCTTGGCAAGCCGTGAAGTCTGATGACTTCCTTGAAAAACAAGTTCGCAATATGAGTTGTGTCACTGGTTTTCTGGCATGGTATGAAATGTGTCATTTTTTAAAATCTGACGACTACCAAAAAGATTGAATCATATCCTCTATGTGTCCTTGGAAGTCTCAATATGAAATCCATGCTCACTGTGTCCCATGGCCTTTCAGATATGGGTAATGGTTGATATAACCCTACGTTCTACCTCTTTCCCTGCGTGTGCTGGAAAATTCTGCACCTATCCACAAATTGCTTAACATCTTTCCTCATCCCTAGCCAAAAATATGAGCCATTTAGCTTTGAGAACATCTTGTCATGACCGAAGTGTCCAGCCAATCCTCCACTGTGTTTTTCCTTCAGCAAATTCTCCCTCATGGAGCATTTCGGAATACATAGTTGATTTCCCCTTAACAATAATCCATCATGGATCATGTATTTAGTCCATTTAGCTTCTATCCCTGAGAACTGGATTCTCAGATGCCTCATATGCCTCCTTGAAATCTGGATCATCCCTGTACATTTCTTTGAGGTTATCAAAACCCAAAGTCTTGACTCTGAATTCCTGCATAAGCAAACATTTCCTACTCAAAGAATCAGCAACTTTGTTAGCAGTCCCAGAAATATGCTTAATCACAAAAGTAAAATTCTGCATGAATTCAACCCATTTAGCATGTTTTTGGTTCAAGTTCTCCTGTTGAGTCACGAATTGTAAAGCATGATTATCACTGTACAAAACAAACTCTTTAGGAACCAAATAATGTCTCCATTTCTTTAGCGCTTGTATGACTGCATATAATTCCTTGTCATATGTGGAGTACTTGATCTTCGCTTCATTCAGTTTTTCACTGAAATATGTGACCAGCCTGTCGTCTTGGCTCAAGACCGCTCCAATTGCAAATCCACTCGCGTCACACTTAACCTGGAATGTCTTGCCGAAATCTGGAAAAACCAAAATTGGTTGTTCAGTGATCCTCTTCTCCAGCAGATTGAATCTCTTCTCTACTTCTTCTGTCCAGTGAAAAGATTTATGTCTTTTCTTCACTGTATCCATCATTGGTGCACTAATTCCACTGAAATTTTAGATGAATTTCTTGTAGAAGCTATCCGGTGAAGCTTCGAACTTCAAACACACTCTCCGGTGATGGCCAATCCTTAATTGCATTTACCTTTTCTGGATCCATCTTCAACTCATTTGCAGAGATAACAAAACCCAAATAAATGAGTTTTGTTCTCATAAATGATGATTTCTTCACATTGATCAGCAATTTCTCTTGTTGTAATCTCCTCATCACTGCAGCTAAATGCTTTAAGTGCTATGCTTCTGTCCTGCTAAATTAATATATCATCAAGATATACAATGATGAATTTCCCAATGAAATCCTTCAGGACTTCGTTCATCAATCTCATGAAAGTATTGGGCGCATTCGTTAAGCCAAATGGCATGACAAGTCATTCATACAGCCCCTCATTTGTCTTGAATGTTGTCTTCCATTCATCACCTTCTCTCACTCTAATTTGATGATACCCGCTTTTCAAATCAATATTTGAAAAAAAATTTGCTCCACTTAAGCAATCCATCAAGTCATCCATCCTTGGCAACGGAAATCTGTATCTGATGGTAATCTTATTGATTGCCCTTGAGCCTGTACACATTCTCCAGCCTCCATCTTTCTTTGGGTTGAGCACCGTCAGAACAGTGCATGGACTCAAGCTTTCTTGAATCAATCCTTTGTCCATTAAGTCTTGGACCTGTCTCTTAACTTCTTCATTTTCCTGCGGTGTCAACCTGTACGTTGCTTTGTTCGGTAAACTAGCACCAAGTATAAGATCGATATGATGGCTTATACTCCTGATAGGTGGCAACGAACAAGGTAGTTCGTCCACTACTATATCAGCAAATTATTCCAACAACTCTTGGATTTCTTCTGGTAAATCATCTATCCTCGTACTAGTCAAAACAATTTTGGGCTTCTTGACCACAATAAATTGCGTGTCTTCCTTCTTCTTAACCTCATTAAGAAGTTCCTTCCCACTCATGAGAAGTACAGTGTTTCTCATCTCTGTTTTCACCTCTTTATCCTTAATTGGTAACAACATGTGAGTCCTGCCATTTTTCTCCAGGGTGTACGTGTTCTTTCTCCCATCATGAACTACGTTTATGTCATATTGCCATGGTCTACCTAGCAATAGATGACAAACATCCATGGGAATGACATCACATAATATTTCATCTTTATATCATCCTATTTTAAATTCAACTAAACATTGTTTAGTGAAATTTACCTGATGTCCTTTTTGTAGCCACGAAACTCTATATGGGCTTGGATGTACAACAGTCTCCAGCTCCAACTTTTCTACCATCTTTGTAGATATGAGATTGTCTGTGCTACCGCTGTCCACTATGGCCTTGCATACTCTATCCTTAGTTTTGCAAGCAGTCTGAAACAGACTGTTTCTCTGGGCTAGGTTCTCTGCCTCCCTCTCTGGCTTTAAGAGAACTTTCCTCATCATTAAGGATCTTTCGCCCTCAATGTATTCTGCCTCAACATTCTGTCCTTGATCTTCGGCAATGTGAGTTTCACAACCATCTTTCTTCCTATCTGGACACTCATAGGATTTATGTCCAATTTTTCCACAGACAAAGCATTTCACTTCACCTCCTCTGCCTCTTCCTCTTCTTCTGGCTCAAGGAAAAGTATTTCTATCCGCATATTGCCTTCCCTGTGAGCTTCCTCCTCTCTCAGGTTGAGTTTGAGGTTTTTTTCTCTCTTCTTTAGGTTTTTGAGTTCTGTCTTGGGCAATTGTTTTGCCTCTGGCTTGACTTCTACCCCAGCCTCTTTGACCTTTCTTTCGGCTCAGCTTCTCTTCAGATTTCAGATCCATCTGATAATCATATTCCATAGTCTGAATGGTCATCATGCTCATCTCATCTTGAATGTCATATCCCAGACCATTCATGTACCTGGAAAATTTTTCATCATCGCTTTCTCGATGACCTGCTCTGATGTTTATCCTGTAGAATTCTTCAGTGTATTCTTTCACTGACATCAGCTTCTGTCTCAAATTCTGCATCCTCCGAAACAGAGTGATTTGATAATCCCTGGGTATAAATTTGGCTTTCATCTTTACAACCATTCTATCCCAGCTCTTGATTTTTTCCTTTCCCTTGCAGCGTCTGTCAGCCTGCAGTTCATCCCACCATAGTGCAGCATGCCCTTTAAGTCTAGTAACGGCATGTTTGACCTTCTTGTCTTCCTTGACATCCTCATAGTCGAAGTACCTGTCTAGAGCTCTAATCCAGTCTAGAATTTCTTCAACATCTAAGTTGCCTTCGTACACTGGAATGTCCATTTTTGCTCTGGCACCTATCCTCGCAACAGCCCTAAATAGGAATTCATCCGCAACATCTTCAACTACAACTTCTTCTCCTTCGTTTCTAGCTTCAATCTCACTTTCAGCTTCATTGATATCCCCGACGTCAACTATGCACCTCTGTGTTGTCTCCATGGCATCAAGCCTGGCACATAACTCGTGCATTTCTCTTTCTCTTGCTGGATCAGGCATTGGCATTGGCCTCTCTCTTCTTCTCTGCGGCATGACTATAAATTGTTCCTCTTTTCTCTGCTACAGAAAGAAAAGAACTCGTTCTGCAGCTCTGATACCACTCTGATGTGTATCAGACTACTCCTTTTCCTCTACCTCACTCTGCCTAAAATATACAGACAAAATCAAGCTCTGATACCAAATTGATGCAGACCCCCTGCCCTCGGGCCGATATCCACACAGGATCATTCTAATTTCTCCACGAGTCGAAGCGACTCCTTCAGTTCTATTAGCATCAGAAGTCACTCCTGGATTGCTTGCAGGAGCAGAGCCTGACGCCCATCAGTTTTTATGTCACGGTTTAATAAATGGGGTGATCAAATGGGTAAAGACTCAAGAAGATAAAACTTTGACTCAGGAGACCGGGCCTGGTATGTATGCAGCAAGGGAGGTCTTGATCCAACTTCTATCAGTAAATGGATTAAAGGGTGACAGAGGGAAGACTTGTGAGAAGGGCGAGCAAGACTGCCTCAGGCGACAAGCCTTCGGAAGCTTGAGGATGAAAAACTCAGAAGCCAAGATCCTCTTGGTCCGGAGCTTCAAGGAGCTAAAGAGTGACTCAACTAGATCCTCCAATTCTAAGTCGTTCAGCGCTACGAAAATAACAGGAACCGATTAGAAACATTGTAACTGTTACAGTGATCCAACCTACATCATCCTATAACATCTACAACTCGACTGGATCCTCCAATTTCGAGCTATTCTAACACAGTATACAAGAGATGGAAAAGAGTCTGACATCCATAAAGTAAGAAGTCTCAAATGCCTTATACATTAACCAGAGCGACTAGCGCTTCATCAAAACTTTACAATCAGGAGCCTTGCTCAACCATCGATGCCTCAAAAAATACAAAGACTGAGTCTATATACTCAGGAATATTCACCTAACAAAGGCATGTTCATCCATCCAAAGCGTGGTGTCCCTTCAGCCGAATTCAAATGGATAATCCCTGTCAGACGCCACCTTAACTGCGCATGACTCCTGTAGGGGGGAGGGTAGCTGAGCCATTAAGTGTCGGGCTAGCATGCGCATACTTCTCTGTCTAGTCAAGGACTTTGGCATGGCTTCTCCAGAAAAATGGGTACACAGGACCCTCTCGAGCAGACCGCTCGTCAGGCCCTCCATACTTCGCACTTAATGACTGAGGAGAGGTTTCAACCACCTCTCCTTGCCTTCATTTACTCCGAGCGAGAAACAGTATTGAGATAGGATCCAATGACGCCTGGAGATCATAATGATCCCTTCTGTAACTGAACTCGGCACTTTTGGCCTTCTTTACACATCTCCTTTCTTTCCCCAAGTGACCGCGGGCTGTGACCACGTGCTTATTCCCAAGGCGCTTTCAGTGTTCGTGAATGGGAAGGAGTTGATCCTTGCTTATCATAGTTGCGATGGGTGAAACGTCGAGATGGATCAATTGAGCACCATGCATCCTTCAAATCTGACGATCCTAAACTCACCCGACGCTGTTGTGGGCCCCAGGTCCTGAATGCTCTCGCTACTTCACGTATCGGGATATGATGGAGTTGTTTTTTGCGCTTCGAAACCATGATGGGAGAAAAGGCGGGGAACCTAATCACGTGCCAGGTGTCTGCTTCAAATGGATGGCTGAGACTGCCCCTTGATACTGTGGGCCCAACTTTAAAAGTTCTTTCCCTTTCACGATTCGTGAGTTCGTGGGTCAAAGACCCTCAGCTCCCTTTTCTAAACTTCCGATCCCCGAGATGGCGATACGGGTCGGGCCCCCTTTCTGGTCAGCGCTCTCTGCATGTAACCGTCGGCTAGAGCCCAAGTACTGACGCCTCTCGCAACTCGCGGCTTCGTGAGTTGGAGTATCGAACTTTGGCATTCTCCCCTCGCGAAGTTCCAAGACGTGATGGTCAGCGAAGGTTGACCCCCTCTGGGCACTTTTCGTAACTCGCAATCTCGCGCAACTAAAAGACATAGTCCACCCTCTGAACTTACAAACCCCAAGTTCAAGAAATAACTACTACGCTTGTACTGATCGCGATTTACGCCCCTTGTAAACCCTTTTGCGCCATACTTAGCGCGACTCGGTTAGCTGCAACAACCCATCAACCGCTGCTCTGCTCTGTCGATGAATTCTTACCACAGAAGAATGAAGTGCCCGCTCGCTTGATTTAAGCCTGAAATAGATTTCTTCTGCGAGTTGCGCCCAACGCTCCTCGCGCCATTTGCAATCCTGAATACTCTTGTGCCTCGGACGAAAAATGTTACTAACATTAGGCTCCATGGGGGATAGAGTCATCCTGTGATGCTCTAAGGACTCATTTTGCAATTACAGTGCCTTGTTGTTGGGCTATGGAGTCATTTACTAAGCCGAAACAATAAAAGCAAAAACGAAGAACAGAAAAGACAATATTTACAAAACACATGAGCCACGGAAGGCTCAGACAAAACACTTTTTAAGAAAATGCCCATTTACCGGGCTACTGAAAAATTCTTCACCCTCCAAATCCTGTAGTTGATATGTGTTATTCGAGAAAACCTCTGAGATTTTGAAGGGCCCTATCCACAGGGCTTCAAATTTGTCGTGCTTTCCCTTGTCTTGTTTAGGAGCATCCCATTTCAGTACCAGGTCTCCTACCAGGAACTCCTCCTTCTTGGCTTTCTTATCAAAAACCTGCTTGATCCTTTGCTAGTGGTCCTGAACTCTGATCATCAACTGTTCTCTGACCTGCTGGACTTCTACCAGTTGGTGAATCCTTCTGACCGTGTCATTAGGCTCTTCTTGATAATCCTAGAAGAATTTTGCTACGGGAATGGCCAGCTGAGAAGGGAAGACAGCTTCCGCTCTGTATACTAACTGGAAAGGGGATATGCCTATAGATCTCTTTGTAGTCACCCGATCAGCCCATAGAGCGAATTTCAGCTTTGAATTCCAAGCCTTTTTGTTGTCCTCCAATAATTTTTTGATGATCCTTATGAGACTTTTATTGAAGGATTTTGCTAAACCATTTCCATGGGGATAGTACAGAGTGGAGTGAATCAGATTGATTCTAAATCGCTCACAGAACTTAACCAGCGGTTCAGCCTTAAATGAGGTTGCATTATCTGTAACGATCTTTCTTGGGCAACCGAATCTTGTGATGAGGTCTTCCAGGAATCCAATAATTACCTTGTGGGAAGCACTCCTGGTGGGGATAGCTTCAATCCATTTGGTAAAGAAGTCTGTGGCAGTCAGGATCCATCTGTGTTGCCCACTGGAAGCAGGGTGGATTCCTCCAATAAAATCTAGGCCCCATTGCTGGAAGGGTCACGAAACAACCACAGGCTGTAAAGGCAGAGACTTGAGCTGTTGTTTTCCTGAAAATCTCTGGCATGTAATACAGGCTCTAACTCTTCTATGGACATCAATGAACAAGGTGGGATAGTAGTATCCAGCCCTGAGGACTTTGTGGGTTGTGGCCCTCCAGAAGTGGTGCCCTCCACATAGGTCGTTGTGAAATTCAAACATGATCCTGTCAGCCTCTTGTGGATCCATGCATTTTAACAGTACCCCCAGGGGGTCTTTCCAGTATAAGATTTGATCAATAAGGCAATATCTGACTGCCTTGAGCTTCAGAGCTCTTGCTTTGTTTCTCGGCAGGCCATCTGGAGGCCGCCACTCCTACAGGAAGTATATGATATCCTTATACCAAGGACACCGGGCCAATGGGGGCTCCCTTTGAGGGTCTCTTTCAGACAGTCGACCCTACTGGATTCCTGAGCATTCGTTGATGAAACTTATCCCCAAAGCTTGGCAATTGGCTTCAGCCAACAGCTTGGCTAAGCCCTAACCTTTGATCAATTTGGTAGGCTTTATTTCCAGGTCAAACTCCAGAATCTTGGCTATCCACTTACTCCTTCTCCCGTCTATGTCAGGCTGGATAAGAATGTCTTTAACAGCAGCTGAGGGGATGTAAGCGATGATTTTTTACTGCAGAACATAGATTTTGAATGCCTTGAGAGCCTTTACCAGGGCATAGGCCTGCTTATCCATAGTGTCATACCTGACTTCGAAATCCCTCAATGCTCGGCTAAAATAGGCAATAGGCTGCTCTAGCCCAACCTCGTTTGTCTGTAATAAAACAACAGCCACCGTGTCGGGTGAGGCAAAGGAGAAAATAACAAAATCCTTTGAGTAATTGGGACTGATAAGCACGGGGGCTTCAGTCAGGGCCTTATTTATTTTCTCAAAGGAATGTCGTGATTCAGAATTCCACCTCACTTCATTTCCTCTCCTCAGCATGGCTGTTATAAGTTTTACCTCCTCAGCAAAGTTAGGCACAAACCTCCTCAAAAAATTAATCTTACCAAGGAAGGATTGGACCTCCTTCTTGGACCTCGGGATTGATAAGGCTTGTATTGCTTCAACTCTGCTAGGGTCAATCCTGACTCCTTCCGCTGATACTATGTGGCCTAGTAATTTTCCCTCTTGCATGGCGAATAGAGATTTCTTGGGGTTTAATGAAATGCCAAAACTCTTGCATTTCAGGAAGACCTTCCTGAGATGACAACAGTGTTCTTTATCAGACTTTGAAAACACTGTGATGTCATCCAGATAGACGACCACAAATTTATCCTTTTCGCCGACGAAAGCTATGTCCATGGCACGCTGAAACGTTGCTCCTGCATTCATTAATCCAAACGGCATCTTGGCGTACATGAATGTGCCCCATGGAGTAGTAAATGTCGTATTTTCTCTGTCCTCAGGCAGGACAGAGACCTGATTGTAACCAGAGAAACCATCAATCATGGACATCCTGGAATCTCTTGTTACCCTCTGCAGTATATGTTCCATCTTTGGTAAGGGGTAGTTATCCTTTCGTGAGCTCTTGTTCAGGTTTCTGAAGTCTACACAGAGCCGGATCTCTCCACTCTTTTTCCTTACTGGCACCAAGTTGGCCACCCACTCTGAATACCTCAGTGGTACAATGATTTGAGCTTGAAGCAGTTTCTTCACTTCCCTCTCCATGATAGGCAGCAGCATAGGATTGATCTGTCTCATCTTCTGCCTAAATGGCTTTGCCTCCTCTTTTAATGGGATTTTATGCTCGATGACAAAAGTGTCATATGTTTTGAGGTCTTCGTAGGTCCAGGCAAACATGTCAGCAAATTCCCTCAAAAGTCCAGTGTATTCAAACCTCTGCTCCTCTGTCAGGCTTCTTAACAATTTGACAAACTTGGGCTCACTCTTGGTCCCAATGTTGCACTGAATAGTACTAGTGTCATCCTCTGTGGTCTCCCCTTTTAGTGACACATCGTTTCTATCAAAAATCCTTTCCAGAGGAACCAGTCCTCTTGGAATATGATTGTTGGGCAGCTGCACAATGTTGCATTCTGCAATCTTATTCAGAAAATTACCCCCATCAAGCTCTTCTTCAGAGACAGAGTCTTGGTCGATATGCATCTCTGAAAATTCTTCGACAGTCTCCAAGAATTTCTTGACCTCGAGATCATCCTTGAAAACCTTCCAATGTTTGACGTTGTCAGGTATGGAGGGCCTGTATTTTACTTCCACGTCATATCTGAATTTGGGCGGCAAGGGTACTTTGAAGTTACTTGTTGATGTAGCCAAGGAATCTACCATTGTGTTCTCCTCTCTTGGGATGAAAGAAATGTTAAATGCTGAGAAGAAACTGTCAATTAGGTCCCATACCTCATTTTTATAACTCCTGAGTCGAGGATGCTTAGCTTGGTAACTGTTTCTGATCTATTGGACCACCAACTCTGCATCACCGAACACTGCTACCTTCTGAATTCCCATTTCCCTTGTGGCTCTTAACCCCAGGACGAGAGCTTCATACTCTACCACATTGTTGGTAGCTTCAAATTCTAGCTTGTATGACAGAGATATGGTTTCCTGAGCAGGCGACACAAAATACACCCCAGCTCCAGCGCCTTCCCTGAAACAGGCTCCATCAAAGAACATTCTCCAGATGGGGGTGATGGAGGGAGGAAATTTAGGGGAAATGGTGGGCTGCTTTCTGATTTTAAGAGGAGGTTCGGGAGCATGTGTGAGTTGTAGCACACTGGAACCTAAATTAGTGTCTAAGGCAAAAATGGGATGGTTGGTAGGGTTGGCCTCATCACTTATTATATAGGCCAGTTGGGCTTCTCCGTATATCCTTCTATGCTCTCCTCCAAACACTAGGATAGTAGCATATGTGAGGTCCATTTGCAGAGTTCCCCCCAGTATTTTTATCCAATACCTTGATAATAACATACCGAACTTGGGGGGGACATTAGCCACTACAATATCCATGACCACACTTTTCATGGGCAACTGAAACAAGGTCACGACCAGGTCTTTGATAAATCTTAGACATTGAACCTTTCTGGAGTCAAAGGAATAGAGGTCATGATAGGCTCGGGTGACTTCTAGCCCTAACTCTTCCATGACAGTTTTGGGCATGAGGTTGTGAGAAGCCCCCGAATCCATCAAGCAGTTGTGCAACACCTTGTCATGCATGTTCAGGGAAGTGTAGAAGGGAGGGGACGAGTCATTCTTGTCTTCTACCATAGGACCTAGGATAATTGCAGGTTTTTCATCTTGCAAATTGATGGAGTCTGTGGGAAGGCATGAGGTCTCAAACTGTAAAAGCTCAGAGAAGAATTTCTTGAACCCTTCATGTTTAATCAATTCGGTCAGGGGCACAGGGATTCTGATTTTTTGAATTTCATGCTCGAAATTAAAAGAAGACGTAAGCTTTGGAATTTATTTTATTTCGGGAACATGATTCTGGACTATGGGAGAGAGGGGTCGGGTCTTCTTACCTCTGTGACTATCTGCTACTTCATTAGCAGGTTTCTCTGTTCTATGAGACTGCTCAGGAACGTCAGGCGCTATAGTCTTTTTTTTGGACCTCAGATCATACCTGCCTTGGCCACCACTAGTCTTGTCTCCCTTGCTCAGTTCATTTAGTTGACTGTCCATGAGAGAATCCTCATATGTTGATTGAGTGAGATGAGGAAAAGGAGGAGTGTCTCCGAAGCAGTGGATTTCAGGATCAGGCTCATCTGTTTCCCCTTCTTCCCCCTCGGCCACAAAATTGTTTTGGAAAGGGGCCTGAATTTTCTGGTCTTCTCTGTCTCTTCCCCTCTCTCTTTGCAATTCGGGGGAGTAAAATTGTTTGGCCTACTAAAACCTCCTTTGATTTCGGTGTTCTAAGGGCCCTTGTATGCTTGCCTCCCCTCGACTTTCATTCTCTCCATATCTGCAGACAGAGACTTCACCATCTTGGTCAGTTCATCCACTTGAGGGTGGGGCACCGATGATCCAGAAGTTGAGGTTTCTGACCTTCCCTTTCTTTTGTCTACATCGGCCTTGTTCCTCAGTCTGTCAGCTGTTAACACATTGGATTCCACCTCTATGGACGCATCTTGCATTTGAGCTAAGGAAGTGGCTCTTCTTTCTCTCAACAAAAGACAGAAATCGGGGCCAAACGCACTAGCATAAGAAATTTTGGCCGAGGCTTCTGAGGGTTTTATTTCGGCAAGAATTTTATTATACATCTTATTAAATATTTTGGAGAAGTCAGAGACAGACTCTCCTTCCATTTTCTTCAAAGACCCGAACTCTGTCATGTATTACATGAAATCTTTCCTATCGCCCCACTGCCTCAGGAAAGCACTATCCAGGGCTTCGATCCCAGCAATAGCTCCGGGGGCCAATCCTCTGAACCATTTCCTCACCTCACCATCCAAGATCTGGACAAAGTCTCTCATCCAGACATCTTCATTTTCAATGTTCAGGTTGTTTGCATAACTGTAGAAAGAAGCCAGGTGCTCTTCTGCAGTTATGTTCCCTTCCCCGGTGAACTTGGGCATGTATTTCAAGTAATCTCTAGTAGGGAGAGGATTCATAGGATGGGGTAGGACTAAGGGGGCATATCTGGTAGTGACTATGGAATCCATTCTATTCAGAGGGGGATTAGCACCAGCAATAGGAATATTAGATGGAGGAGAACTCGAAGGAGAAGGAGTTCGAAAAGGGGATACTGGGAATGAGCTTCCAGGAAATAATGGGGGATTTAGGGAGAGGACTAGTGGGCTAGAGTCAGCAGATGCTTTTTTCTGCGCAGAAGAGGTGGTAGTAACAAGAGGAGGAGTGGGGCAGTCTTTCACGGTCCTGGGCCTATGTCGAGGTACATCTTCAAGGGAAAGGGGAGTGACAAGGATTTCACCCTCCAATCCCAAACCGGGAGGGGAAAACTCAGCAGGAACACTCCTGAAATTCAGGAAGCGGGAAACTTCAGAAAACGGTCTACTAGGGGGCTGAGGAGAAGAAAATGGAGTTTCTACAGAAGGAGATAGAAGATTACATGGTTCAGCGATGGAAGTTTCTCCTTCAGAGGCCTTTCCTTTTCTAAAAATCACCTCGGGATCGGCTACAGGCGTAGCTAGTGGCAGTTGTGGATGGGACTGCGTATGTCTGCCTCTGGATGCCACAACTAAAACAGCAGGTTCTCTCTAGTGGAGTCATCACAATGGAGTTGCTAGGTGCACAGTAGCAATCTTCAAAGGCTCTGATACCTGATGCACCTTCAGAATCAGAGGCTCAATGTCGTTCAATCCCGGGGAAAATTTTCAACTTCGTCCCCGGCAACGGCGCCAGAAATGTTAGCGTCAGAAGTCACTCCTGGATTGCTTGCAGGAGAAGAGCCTGACGCCCATCAGTTTTTATGTCACGGTTTAATAAATGGGGTGATCAAATGGGTAAAGACTCAAGAAGATAAAACTTTGACTCAAGAGACCGGGCCCGGTATGTATGCAGCAAGGGAGGTCTTGATCCAACTTCTGTCAGTAAATGGATTAAAGGGTGACAGAGGGAAGACTTGTGAGAAGGGCGAGAAAGATTGCCTCGGGTGACAAGCCTTTGGAAGCTTGAGGATGAAAAACTCAGAATCCAAGATCCTCTTGGTCCGAAGCTTCAAGGAGTTGAAGAGTGACTCAACTGGATCCTCCAATTCCAAGTCGTTCAACGCTACGAAAATAACAGGAACCGATTAGAAATAATGTAACTGTTACAGTGATCCAACCTACATCATCCTATAACAGCTACAACTCGACTGGATCCTCCAATTCTGAGTTGTTCTAACACAGTATAAAAGAGGCTGACATCCATAAAGTAAGAAGTCTCAAATGCCTTATACATTAACCAGAGTGACTAGCGCTTCATCAAAACTTTACAATCGGGAGCCTTGCTCAACCATCGATGCCTCACAAAATACAAAGACTGAGTCTATATACTCAGGAAAATTCACCTAACAGAGGCATGTTTATCCATCCAAAGCATGGTGTCCCTTCAGCTGAATTCGGATGGATAATCCCTGTCAGACGCCACCTTAACTGCGCATGACTTCTGTAGGGGGGAGGGTAGCTGAGCCATTAAGTGTCGGGCTAGCGTGCGCAGACTTCTCTGTCTAGTCGAGGACTTTGGCATGGCTTCTTCGGAAAAATGGGTACACAAGACCCTCTCGAGTAGACCACTCGTTAGGCCCTCCATACTTCACACTTAATGACTAAGGAGAGGTTTCAACCACCTCTCCTTGCCTTCATTTACTCCGAGCGAGAAACAGTATTGAGATTGGATCTGATGACGCCTGGAGATCGTGATGATCCCTTCTGTAACTGAACTCGGCACTTTTGGCCTTCTTTACACAGCTCCTTTCTTTCCCCAAGTGACCGCAGGCTGTGACCACGTGCTTATTCCCAAGGCGCTTTCGGCATTCGCGAATGGGAAGGAGCTTATCCTTGCTTATCATAGTTGCGATGGGTGAAACGCTGAGATGGCTCAATTGAGCACCACGCATCCTTCAAATATGACGGTCCTAAACTCACCCGACGTTGTTATGGGCCCCAGGTCCTGAATGCTCTCGCTACTTCGTGTATCGGGATACGATGGAGTTGTTTTTTGCACTTCGAAACCGCGATGGGCGAAAAGGCGGGGAGCCTAATCGCGTGCCAGGTGTCTGCTTCAAATGGACGGCTGAGACTGCCCCTTGATACTGTGGGCCCAACTTTAAAAGTTCTTTCCCTTTCGTGATTCGCAAGTTCGTGGGTAAAAGACCCTTGGCTCCCTTTTCTAAACTCCCGATCCTCGAGATGGAGATACGGGTCGGGCCCCCTTTTTGGTCAGTGCTCTCTGCATGTAACCATCAGCTAGAGACCAAGTACTAACGCCTCTCGCAACTCGCAGCTTCGCGAGTTAGAGTATCTAACTTTGGCATTCTCCCCTCGCGAAGTCCCGAGACACGATGGTCAGCGAAGGTTGACCCCCTCTGGGCACTTTTCGTAACTTGCAATCTCGCGCAACTAAAAGACATAGTCTGCCCTCCGAACTTACGAACCCCAAGTTCGAGAAATAACTACTTCGCTTGTACTTATCGTGATTTACGCCCCTTGAAAACCCTTTTGCGCCATACTTAGCGCGACTCAGTTAGTTGCAACAACCCATCAACCGCTACTCTGCTTTGTCGATGAATTCTTGCCACAGAAGAATGAAGTGCCCACTCGCTTGATTTAAGCTCGAAATAGATTTCTTCTGTGAGCTGCGCCCAGCGCTCCTCGCACCATTTGCAATCCTGAATACTCTTATGCCTCGGACGAAAAATGTTACTAACAGGTTCCCTGTTGAAACCTTCAATGAGTCTGATCCACAGGTCCTTCATGAAAACTCCACCTGCACCACATGCACCAGGCATGAGTCTTCACCTCCACATGACCACAACCTGGGCCTTAGCATAAGCGCTTTTCGCAACTGGCAAGTCACGAGTTTGTGATTCGAAGATCCTCGACTCCTCTTTTCCAAACCTTCGATACTCGAGGTGCTGATACGGGTATGGTTTCTCCTTGCTAGCGCCTCTACCAATGACCACTAGCTAGGGCCTCACATTAGCACCCACTCGCAACTCGCAACTTCGTGAGTTGGAGCGTTGAGCCCTTTTTCTCCTCCTTCGTGAATCCCTAAGACACGATAAGTCAACAATGGTTTGACTTCTTCCCAGGTGACATGGATCCTCCGCTTGTCACCCACTTCCATCTTTCTCTGGGTGCTATTACTACGCCACCTGTCAACCACGCAGTCCATCCAACCGAATGTGCCACGTGTTCGCACGAGCCCTCGACGCTCGGCACTTCGCGACTTCTGCAGTCGAAAAGAAACTCTCTCAAACCCCGAACCCCCGAGTACGTGATATCACGTGGAGATTCTGATCCAACGGTTCTCTCGTGGTTTTGGATCTGACGGTCTGGATCTCCTTCTCTATTCCTCGCAACTCGAAACTTTGCGCAAACCAATAAAATTGGTCCGGCCTCCAAACTTACGAACCCCGAGTTCGTGATATGATCCAACGACGTACACAAAGCATGATCAACATCTCCCGTTGATCCTAGATCCTAAGGTCCTCGTGACTTTGCGAGCTCTCCACGGAGAATTTTGACTGCTCGATTCACGCTTCAATGGATTATGCCCAAATGAATGAATGTTCTCCCTTCTAAACTTAACTTCTATGCGACGGCTTCAAATCCTATCTCCCTTTGAAGTGGTTCGATTTTTGCCTTCCTTTCAAGTGTTCAAAGGTGTTTTCCCTCCTGAGCTTTCACTTGCAAACTCAAGCTTTCCAAAAGGGTTTCTTTCTCGCACTCCTTGCAGCAAACTTTCAAATAACTTATGGTTATTTGAATCTTCGCCTCTATGCACTCTTTGCAATAGTAATCCTTCCACCTTCACCTTAGTTAATAACTTCTAAGGCTTCAACTATCCTACACACACCTTGCATGGCTCTGTGCTTCACCTGCACTTCTGCTGGAATGAGAACAATGGTATCTCTCCTGAGCTTTTTGAGATAAAACTCAGACTCTTGTCAACGCACACCTTGTGGACGTTTCACTACACTCCTTGCAGGAATTCTCAGGAAGAGAAACAATTGAAACTCATTCTTCTCCTCTCTCATACTTCATACACTTAACATGAAATCACACATTTAACCCAGCATTGAAACAAATGCATAAACAGAGAGAATAAAACAACTGTAAACATACCATTCAGCAAATGTAAACAGTAAGCATCATAACACCATGAATATTGAGTCAAAGCTTCATATATTAACTCAAATGCTTCTGTACATGGGTTCTTCTCTACAACTCTATGCTACAACTCTCAATGATGATAATGTTACAATTATACTAATGATACAAGAATGAGGGTGTCTATATCCGTTTTCCCTCCTACACTTCTAAAACTATCTAATCTCTTAATTCAAACCTACCTACTTTCATTAAACAGATTTAATGTCTATTATATCCGACAGATGAGAGAAAATCGCTCAAGATCTGTTTACAACATGCAAGTACGCTTCCTTTAACTACTACATTAATGTCTGCTCATTAACTTTTCAAAAACATTTCAAAATGTGTAAAATGTGTGTTTCACTCTTCCAGCTGTCTTTTGCCTTCATGCTTGCTTGGTTGGCTGCTTACAATGCTCCTGCATCACAATCCCACAAGAACAATCAAGTAATTTTATAACTAACCAACAAATGTTTTATCAAAAAGTAGGAGACAAACCTAGTTCCAATCGTTCAATGGTGATCCCTCGATTGAAAATCTTTCTCCAACATTTTGCTTCAACGGTTCCTTCATCTACCTTAACACAATGAAGAAGACAAATGCAAAGAGGTAGTTACAAGATAACTAATTTTCACATAAGATGATTGAAAACAAATCCATTAGTGTTTTAGCTAAGAAATTGCCCAAATATAATAATCATAAACTAAAACATGAGATAGGATGGGAAAGAGAATTATTTATTAATAAACAACAAAATCAAGGGTAGTTACAGCCTGTAACCGTTGTGGCACTGCTTCAAAACTGGACTCCAGGTCCCTCCACCCAAGCCAATGACAATCAACAAAAACTCCAACTCCTTTGCTCAAGCAAGTCCAAGAAAGAGGAATGAACTCTTTCTGACAAGATAAGGAGAGAAAGGATGGTTGGAAACAAGTGTTTCCAAATCTGAAGGGGATAAATTAGAGACACGGGATAAGGGGCTTGTAGACTAGGCAATATATGGTTGGCATAATGGTGCAAAATGGCATGATGATCTCTCCTCTACCCCTTGGCTCTTTTTTCTACTCCAATCAAGTGGTTAGAATAGTTATACACGGACAATAGGGGGTTGGGAACTGGAGGAACCTGTAAACCCTGCACAAAAATTAGTAAAATTATATTTTTTTGAGCCAAATAAATGTGTGCATGGACTGATAAAGGGAAACTTGCATATGTATGCATGTTGCAGAGCTGATAGGGCACGCACATCTCAAAACATGAGTTTTTTTAGTAATTCATCATGAGGAATAAAGGGGGATTGAGTATACAGGTAGGGAAAGGGTATATGAATCATGCCAATAGGGCATCACTGCATGTGAGGTGGAAAATTATGTTATAACAACGAAGGCATGACATCTTTGGAGGAAGCTATGGAAGAACAAGCGGAGTTTAACATTGTTCCCCCTCTTGGGCAAAGTTTTTAATTTTATTTCTTCGAACTTCTACGTATTGTCATGTAGTTTTTCATTAGTGACACTTATAAGGTAGTATGCTTTCCAAGGCTATTTGGTATGGAGTAGTATAGGCCAAGATTAAAAGAAAAAAAAATGGACTTAGCTATACTTGTTTTTTCTTGAAAACTATGAGAAATTTTTAAAACATATATATTACATCATTGTTCAGTTTAGTTGTGACTCTCTCTAATATAAAATCTAACCAAATTACTGTTAAAAAAAATAAAAATCACCCAATGCACTTATGTTAGTAAAATTTAGACCCACAATACTTGTGAACAAACTTTCACTTACTTCCACCTAGTAAATTGATAGTAAAATAAATTCATGTGACAAAGAGTACCCTCACCACTATTGATCTTTTGATATATAAAATAGAATAAATACATGTTATTTTTTTAACATTCTAGTCAAATGTGAATGATTTCTTTTTCGTTTTCATTCACATGTTAAAGGTTTAACTTTGGTTCTTTATTTAGTCTTGTTTAAATTATTTAAACTTAAAAAAAGTATTCCATTGTCCCATGGAAACAGAAAAAGAGCACTTCAAAGTATTAAAATAATAATAATAATAATCATCTATTTTTAAGGTTACGGTCAAGCCGCCCAAACGAGTTGAATCCAATGGTGGAAAGCAAGGATTTCTTCACCATTGGGAAAGTTTCAATTCCCATGAGGGCCTAACTTGAAGCCATGGGGGCACCTTGAGGTAGTGGTCAAACCTGTGGTTGCACCCAGAGATATTATATTAAAAATGATATCACGACCCATGCACACATAAGTGGATCAAATCCCACCCCCATGTCCTTCAATTTTTATAACATAGTAATTATTCTCTACATCATGTGAACCCTAGTTCGTCGTTGCAACCCTTGTTTCTCCCCACCTCCCTTCCTGCCTCAATGGATTCTCTGGATCTGGATCCTCCGCCGGATTTTGAAGATGATGTTGATGCTTTCAATTATTTAGTAGGATCCTTAGAAATCCCCCCAACTCAGCCAACGTATTCCCAGTTCATGAAGAAACTGAATCAAATACTAGAAGTGGTCATTATGTGCGTCGTTGCTCAAAGAAAGGCTATCTCCTTCGCTTCCAAAGCGTTTGTTGGCCAAATCATGGGGTTATGGTCATCTTCTCGTCGAATAGATCTTTGGATTGAACAGAACTGGCATCCTCTGATTCAAGGGCATATGAATCACTTTTTTTGCGGTAAGGATTTCTATATTTTCTCCTTTGAGTACAAAGAGGATAGAGATATCATCTTTAGGAATGGCCTTTACTTTTTTGTCACAAGAGGTTTATATTTAAACAAATGGACACTATACTTTGATCCAAATAATGATATCCACTCAGTCGTCCTAGTCTGGGTGTGGCTTCCGCATTTAACCTTTGATTGTTGGGTGAAGTTTTTAAAAGCATTGGGGATACATTGGGAAAATTCATTGATAGAGCTGAACCCAAGTCTAGTATGCACTCTTGTGCAAGGATCTGTGTGGAGGTTGATCTGGAAAAAGGACTTCCAGAAGCAATAAAACTAAGGCTAGATGATTGGACTTACATTCAAAAGCTAGATTATGAACAACTCTCATTCAAATGCAAGAGTTGTCATGAATATGGCCATTTTTTCCAGAAATTGTTTGAATAATAAACAATCTCATCAAACCAGATCCTCCGCAACGGGAAAAAGGATGGCAACAAGTAACGAAAAAAGTTAATTCTGGAAAAGGGGTTGGATCCACCCCTGGTCCTTCAGGGTTCGCTCCCAAAGCGGGAACCTCTTGTCAGAACCCTCTAGTAACTAAAAACATCCTCCAAAGAAACTTGCCCCCATTCCTTCCCCTATCATTCCCCCTTCACCTTCCAGAATCTCTTTTGAAATTCTGGGCGAACCCTCTTCTAGACAAGATCTGCCAGTCGGTCCAGTGGTGGAACATTTGGCCCATTCTACCTCTTCATCTCTAGAAAGAATAACTGGAGATTCAGGAGAAGAGGAAAGTTTTCATGAAGTCAACCAAGACAAGGATCCTCAAGAATTCAAGGAAAATCCAACCCAGGAGCTCCCCCCTTCGAAAAAACAGTCAAATCAAGAAATGGAAGAAGGGCAACTCCCATTGGAAAAACCCAGAAAGACTGGACCCAAATCTAACAAAGAATTAAGAGAAGAGGCGGCATCAAAGGAGAATGCCCAAGGAAAACAATAATCCATAGAAATCTCATTGAACATCTCAAATCGCAGAGGATAAATAAAGGTTCAAATCTCCTGGCCCCTAGCAGTCGGGCCTCTTCCACTCCTCGTCAATGAATTTTCTCTCATGGAATTGTAGAGGATTTGGTAATAGATCCAAAGTTGAAGCCCTAAAATATCTTATTGCTATAGCCAAACCCTTTGTAATTCTCCTCCAAGAGACAAAAATGGAGGAAAAAGTTGTGTTAGAAACAACAACAAAATGTCTTCAAAAACTGTGATGCAGCAGTTGTAAGCTCACATGGTGCCTCTAGTGGAATTTCCACTCTCTAGGATGAACAGATATGGAAAATTGAGGTAACACAAATCACTCAACATTGGCTTCTCACAGTTCTTAAAAATAAAGAATCCAACAATCTTGTCTCAATCGTCAACATATATATGCCTAATATCTATGCTGAAAAAGTAACCTGCTAGAACTCCTTATCTGCACTCAAAATTTCTATGGATCTCACTTCATGCATAATTGGGGGTGACTTCAATACTCACCTTAACTCAAGAGAAAAAAAAATGAGGAAGTATAGTCAGAGACCCTTTCTCTGAAAAACTCTATGATCTCATTTTGAACTGGGACCTCCAAGATGTTAAACGCACTGAAGGGAAATACACTTGGAACAATAGGCACTATGATCTTATCCACGTAGCTTCCATCTTGGATTGTTTCCTTATTAGTAGCAGTTTCCTCCTCTCCTCCTTCAACGTCTCCTCCTTTATTCTTCCTTCAGTCATTTCTAATCATAAACCTATCTCTTTGAATTTTAGTAATCCTTAGAACTTTGGTCCCCTTCCCTTCTATTTTAACCCCCTTTGGATCGACAATCCCTCTATTCTCTCTCTCATTCAGCAAGCCTGGTCCTCCCCCTTTTCCGGTTCCCCTAATTACATATGGGAAAGCAAGCTAAAAGCAGTAAAACTAACTCTCAAAGATTGGGTGAAATCCTCCTTCACTCCTCTGCATCAAGAAAGAATAGAGAAGGTCGGTATCCTCTCAGGTATCCAGCAGAGAATAGAAGAATAAGAAGTCATTGAAACTCTTTTGACACAAGAAAAATAAGCTTATCATCAACTTCACTCCTCAATGCACAGGGGAGAAGAGCATTGGAGACTGAAGTCGAGAATTCTATGGTTAAAAGCAGGGAACTCAAACACTTCCTTCTTCCACAAGCAAGCTCAAAATAGGAGGAAGAAAAATATAGTTACAAGTATCCTTTCAAGCTCTGGGAAGCAACTGGATACCTTTGAACAAGTCAAGGAAGGAGTGTCATAGCACTTTGAGTTACTTTATTATCAACCTAATGAAGAAGGATCGGAGGAAGACACGCAAGCATTGCTCGATAATATCCCAGACCTCATCTATGAACATGACAATTCCCATCTAGTGAAGGAGATATAAGGAGAGGAAAATGTCAAAGTGGTGTGGAAAATGGACCCAGACAAAGCCCTGGGTCCTAACGGCTTTCCAATTAGTTTTTATCGCCATTTCTGGGCCATTATAAAGAGAGATATCAAAAAAATGTTGAACTATACTCTGCAAAAGCATAAACTGGGAGGCGCATAAACTCAACCTTCTTAGCCCTCCTTCCTAAAGAAACTAATCCTTCAAACTTCTCTCGCTTTCATCCAATTTCCCTCTGCAACTCTTCTTACAAAATCCTCACAAAAATCATAGGAAATCGCTTAAAACATTTTATGTCCAAGCTTATTACAGAAAATCAGGGAGGCTTTCTCAAAAATAAACAGATTATAGACAATATAGTACTGGTACAGGAAGCAATTCATTCTATAAGGAGGAACAAAGACTCGGGAATGGTTATCAAACTGGATATGGAAAATGCCTTTGACCATGTCAAACATTCTTTTCTTTTTTCAGTACTTAAAGCCTATGGATTCTCAGATGATTTTATCAATTGGATCAATGTTTGCACTAGTTCTCCTTGGATAACTCCCCTGGTAAATGGTCATCCCTCTCATTTCTTCAAAGCTAGCAGAGCCCTAAGATAAGCTTTCCATCTTTCCCCCTACCTATATATCCTTTTAGTTGATTCCCCCAGTCGTAAATTGGAAGAAGAAAGAAGGATTGGAAAACTTCCTGGTTTACTTATATCTCAGAGGGTCAAGGAATTAAGTCACTCCCAATTTGATGACAATACTCTTCTCTTGGGGGCAGCTACTACAATCATCGCCAAACATTTTTAAAAAGTTCTAGACTCCTTTCTCTCTGCTTTTGAAGGTAAACTGGAAAATTCCACATGTAAGATCTATGGTTGGAATGTTTTGGGACACATTAGAGATCACATCTCCAGAATCTTCGAATTTCCCTTCATTATCACTTGGACTCATTTCAAATATCTAGGAATGCCTATTTTCCTAAATTCCTATAGTTATTTTTCTTGGCAGGATATCATTGAAAAAATCCTCTCACAAATCCAAAGTTGGGGGGGGCGTTGGCTTAACCCAGCTGGAAAAATGGTGCTCCTAAATTATGTCCTCTCCTCTCTATCCATCTTTCAGTGTTTCAGAATGTTCATTCCCAAAAGTATTTTCGAAAAAAATTCCAAAGCTCTCTAAAGTTTCCTTTGGGCTGGGGGGAAAACTAACACAAAGAAATTCCAGCTTCTCAAATCGAAACATGTTTTTCAACCTTTCAACAAAGGATGTCTATCCATATGAGACCCAAGTCTAATGAATTCAGATTTAGGATAAAAAATTGACTGGCATCTTATCTCAAGGCCTCCAGAATGGTGGTAAGTTTCTCTTGTCGCTAAATATTTCAACACCCCAAGACTTCACTGCTTGGATGCTTCCCCTCCCTAGCTTCCTGGCTCCCCAATTTGGTGTCTCCTAAAACACTCGACTCATCTTTTCAAATAAAAACTCTCTTGGCCCCCTGGAAATGGATCTCAGATAAATGTCTAGATCGATCGTATCTTGGATATAGAACCTTTAGGAAGACAAGACTCTCTTCGCCCCCTGAAAAATTGGTGCTACCCCAAAGGTCTTCTCCTTCTTCAAGACTTCTGCATTTGGGCCCCTGATGGTGACTGGATCAATTGGAAACCACTGGAAACCCAAGCCCATGTTCACCCTTTGGTCTCTCTTCTCTACAATATGTTGGTAGGTTGTGCTCCCCTTAATTCTCACAAAATTGACTCTCGCAGTTGGGGCCTATTAAGCTACTTAATTAAAGCGGGCTACTCTTTCCTCCAATCTTCCTCTCAAGGTCCTCCACTCTCTAGAATCTAGAAAGGGATTTGGTCAGGGCCTTCTCTTCCCAAGGTCAACATCTTATGTTGGTTGATGGTACATGGAAAAATCCTAATTGCAGAGAACTTGAAAAAACATGGAATAATGGGTCCTTCATGATGCCCACTCTATCTTGTAGCCTCAGAGTTCATCCATCACCTTTTCTTGGATTGTTATTACTCTTCTCAACTCTGGAACCTTATTTTCCTTCCCCTCTCCCCCCAAATTTTTCCACCGGAGAATTGGAATTAAATGTTCATTTCTTGGAAACAAAGATATGCTAGCAGCTTCAAAAATACGAAACTATTCTCCCTATTATGGAAATAATCCCCAAATTTGTATGCTGGGAAATTTGGCTAGCAAGAAATCGGCCCAT
>CBVK0103065082.1:0-10680 GCA_900067695.1 Picea abies | reverse complement strand
AAACCTCAGGATTTCCTGAAGACCATATCAAAAAATTCATACTAGCTATTAGATGGATAAATGTCCAACATGAAGACGTAGTATGCAGGATTTTCCCCCATACTTTTGATAATTTGTCCTCCACTTGGTATTTCAACTTAACTGTAGGGTCCATAACTAGTTGGAAAAAGTTTCAAAAGGATTTTCTAGATAAATTTGCAAAAGAAATCACTACGGGATCTTTGATGGTTGAGTTGTTTGTTGCCACCATGAATTCAAAGGAGAAGGTTAAAGACTTTAATCAATGGTTCACCACTATCCTAAACAAATTTCAACCCCAATCTAAACCCACTCAGGAGCTGCAAATTGAGGTATACGCTAATGCGCTCCAAGCTTCCATTTCCATGTTTGTGAAGAGGGTTGCCAAAACAACCTTAGCTAAGAATTTTGAGGAAGATAAGACAATAGAATTCCAAATGAAGGGATGTAAAGAAGGCTAGGTCTCACTAGGAAAGAAGGAAGTTCAACCTCCTCCCAAGAGAGAATCCTGTTGACCAGACCCCTAGGGAAACAAATAGAACAAGGTCCCGAAAAAGGAAGTGGAGACATAGAAGACCTACAACGCATGGTAAATAAGTTGTCAAATGAAATTATAGACATGAAAAGAAGTGAAAAGGAAGGAAACCAAGGCCATAGGCCCTATAAACCTTTTTTTAAAAGAAACCCACTATGCAAAGCAATTGAACCTCCCCTAGCCAACTTAAACATCGACTTGGGAAATGTAGCATTTGACTCGTTCTGTACCTATAGCCAAGAGAAACATTCTAAAAGAGACTTCCCACAATGGGTGCATGCCATGAATTTGATGGCCAACTAGTTTCTAGATGAGGTTTCCCTAACCGAACAATCAATTGGCTCAACTATGAATATTTTTTATCATGAAGAAGTTGATCCAGTGGAAGAAACAACCATGTTGATATGGGACCCTGACCTACCAAATCCTTCTAATGATCTATTTGAGGTTCAAGAACCACCCTCAGAGGTCTTGGTTGTGCAAACACAAAGTAGGGGTCAATATGTCTCAAACAACCTTACTACAGCCCAAACTTCAAGAGGAAAACCAGCGCCTGATCACCCAAAAGTACCCTTTGTTCCCCGAAGAAATCCTATAAACATCCATACACGAGAATCACCCAAGCTAGACTACAACATAGTAGAAGATTTTAAAAAATTGAAGGCAAATATATCGGTCATGGACAGTGCTAGTAGCAATTTTTAATTGTTCAATTGCAAAACTCTTTTAAATTGAGATATAATAAGTGGTATTTTTTGTGTGATAAGAACCACTCCTTTTTTTTAACTCAAGTTTGGAGTTTTCATTAACATACTCCAGCAGTTTATTTTAGTTAAGTTAATAAGTTGTTTTACAGCCGGTGTGTAGAGCTAAGCCTCAGTTCCACACTGGTCGAGGGCCTCCACATTTGTGATAAATAATCATCTTTTGTATGTTAGAAAGGTCGATGGTTTTGGAAAAGACCCTCATTTTTTGAATTTTAAAGAACTACTTCTAAACTACCTTAATTGAGAAGTCTTGTTTAGGACCGGAGATAAACTTTTGTTTTCATCAAAGGCGTGTGTGATTGGATCTAAAGAGGAATTAATTTCGAATTTGTCTCGTGAATGGATTATGTAATGAGTAAGATTTTATGAATCTATTAATAAGTTAGTCGATTCAATATTTTTATAATTCTTGTCTCTAATGATGGAAAACAAATCGTTGTGTTACTGTGTGATTAGTGATTAGAGATAAGGAAACTATTTTTCTTTCCATCATTTTATTGCATGTGTGTCTTCTTTCTTATAATTGTATCTCACTCAATAATTGAAATACCATCAAGTTGATGTATTAGTAATAGGATTTTCGTAGGTGTGAGAATATTTGTTTGCATGCTTGAGCACGAGGGTTATTTCGAGCTCAGCCTTCTTCAGTATTTAAGTTCCCCCCTTTTTTACCAAGATGGTTTATACTAGAACCTATCCTTTTATCAGACCCATCTTATAAGAGAAAATACAAAAAGAGAATGTTCAAACTGAAGGAGGAGTTTTCACAAGAAAATATCATGTAAATCACTATGTAAAGACCATCTATTAATCAGCTGGATCACAAGATCTAGAGAATCATTCCACTATTAAATGTTGTAGAGTTTAATTGGGCCTCGATGAAGGGTCTGGTTCATGTTTTTGAGTTAAATGGATTTGGGACCCCTCAACAAAATTGGTGCTAGAAGGAGGACCTGAAGAATGAATGGCTAACAATATTTATGTTATAATATTTCACACAGCCTGTAGATTCAAAACGGCCCACATGCATGGCTAGTCATTCTCAAGACAACCTACATACATTGAGTACTTCTAAAATGAGTAACTCACCCTAGCAAGAGTAAGAACATTTATTCCCTGAAATACCTTATTCTCTTCCCCACGAGGAGTTGAACCAGTTTAGAAGAAACACAAGAGCTTACGCCTGACAAGTTGGAGCACTACCCTTAGCTTCGTTACTCCCTCGTAGAAAACAAGTAAGAAGAACAGTGGTCGACACCCCCGACCAGGTTTTTGTCCACATGGTAGAAGACCTAATAGATTTTTTCCTTACTGAGATCGAACATCCCTGAAACACAAGCTGCTAACTTCTCTGAGCCCGATGATTTTTCTGACGAGGAAGGGTTTAACTTGGAATGCTCAGTTTCAGAGTTGGATGACATGGAAGATAACAACGATCATAATGAATAAAGGGGAAACCCATCTCAGAATAATCAACCTTGGTTGGCCAAATATGCTCTGGCCATCCATGGACAAGTACATAACCTTCCCCGACATCCAAAAAATTTACTCCCTAAATTTGATCCTAAAACCTCAGGATTGCCTGAAGATCATATCAAAAAATTCATACTAGCTATTAGACTGATGAATGTTCAAAATGAATATGTAGTATGCATCATTTTCCCCTATACTTTCAAGAATTCAACCTCCAAGTGGTATTTTAACTTTCTTGTAGGGTCCATAACTAGTTCGTTGAAGTTTCAAAAGGATTTTTTAGATAAATTTGCAAAAGAAACCACTACAGGAGCTTTGATGGATGAGTTTTTTTCCGCCACCATGAGTTCAAAGGAGAAGGTTAAATACTTCAATCAACAATTCACCACTATCCTAAATAAATTTCAACCCGAAGCTAAACCCACTAAGGATTTGCAAATCGAAGTATACGCTAATGCTCTCACTGCTTCCATTTCCATGTTTGTAAAAAGGGTTGCCAAAAAAACCTTAGCTGAGAATTTTGAGGAAGCCAAAACAATATAATTCCAAATGAAGGGATGTAAAGAGGGCTAGGTTTCATTATTTAAGAAGGAAGTTCAACCTCCACCTAGGAAAGGACTCTTGTTAACCAGGCTCCCAGGGAAGCAAACAGAATAAGGTCATGAAAAGGGAAGTGGAGACATAGAAGATCTATAGTGGAAGATAAATAATTTGTCAAATGAAATCATAGACATGAAAAGAAGTGTAGGGGAATGAAACCAAGGCCAAAGGCCTTTAAAATCTTTTTTAAAAGGAACCCACCATTCAAATAAATTGAACCTCCCCCAGCCAACTTAAACATCGACCTAGGCAATGTAACATATGACTCTTTTTGTACCTATCACCAAGAGAAGCACTCTGAAAGAGATTTCCCATAATGGGTCCATGCCATGAATTTAATGGCCAATTGTTTCCTAGACAAAGTTTGCCTTACCAAAAAATCAAGTGGCTCAACAATGAATATTGTTGATCAGGAAGAAGTTGACCCACCAGAAGAAATAGCCATGTTGTTTTGGGACCCAGACTTGCCAATTCCTTCTAAGGATCTATTTGAAGTTCAAGAACCACCCGCTGAGGTCTTGGAGGTGCAAACACGAAGTAGGGATCAGCCTGTCTCAAAAGGCCTTACTATTTCCCAAACTTCCGGAGGAAAACCAACATTTGAACACTCGAAAACACCTTTTGTCTCCCAAATAAACCCTATAAATATCCATACACGAGAATCGCCCAAGCTAGACTACAACATAGTAGAATATTTAAAAAGATTAAAATAAAATATATCGGTCATTGACATGTGTAGAATTCCCCAGCAAAAGGATTTTCTATTACAATCTTTGAAGACAGTAGATACTCCAACAACAAACACCAATCAAGGGGAAAATCCAGCTCCCATAGATCTAAGAAATAAACCGACTGTAAATGCTTTCTCTGAAGATAAAAAAGGAAAGCCTTTTGTCCCACCATTCCTTTTGACATTTGAAGTCTTCAACAGAAACCTCCATAATTGTTTGGTTGACTCAGGAGAATCCTCTAATGTTATTCCATTGTCTATATGAAATAAATTAAATGCAGTCCCTCTCAAAATTGATAAACATGTGATACAACTAGAGATAACCCAGGTGAAGGTTATGGGAGAGCTCAAAGATGTCATGATTAGGATGGCGACACACCCAAAAAAATTTCAAGTAATTGACATCATTATAGTAGATATCCCAGAAGCTTATGGATTGCTACTTAATTGAGAGTGGTCCATGAAATTGAATGGATACTTTAGCATAGACTGGGCTAAACTTTGGTTTCCATTAAAGGGAAATGAAAACATGACTAGTATCGATAGGGAGAGGTATCTCAAACATACAGTCACCAATTTAGAATCCCTCAATGAACCCTCTTCGACATATTTCCCCAATATAGGAAATTATTCATGCGACTCTGATTTTAGGAATTTCTCCCCCCTCTCATATAATGTTCCTCTTACTCAAAACTCTGAAATGATTTTTCAAGAGAATTTTCCAACAACGGAGAAGGAGAACCTCTTTTTTCAGGAACCAGTCTTAGAAGCCACAGAACATATAGGAGGAAAGAAGGAAAGTGGTAGAAAAAATAAACTAATGGTTTTTGTTCACAAATTTGGACCTTATACTTTGACGGATCTAAATCGCAAGAAGGGTCAGGGGCAAGGTGCATCCTCATTGATCCAAAAGGTAAAAGAAATTTCCTATCATGTAGACTAGAATTTGAATGCACAAACAACATCACTGAGTATGAATCTCTAGTATAAGGGCTAAATAAATCCATAGACTTAAATGTTAAAGAATTGAAGGTTTTCGGAGATTCTAAAATCATTGCTAAACAAGTAAGTAACACTGTACATTGCAACTCTCCCCACCTGAGGAATTATCAACATGAAGTGCAAAGACTAATAGAACATTTTGAATCCTTCAACATTGCAACGATCCCCGGAACAAAGCACACTCATGTTGATTCTCTGGCCACTATTGCCTCTAGGTTATCCCCTCTAGAAGGCTATGAAGCCTCCCGATTCATTGTGGAGTTACTCTACAAACCGTCGTTGCCCAACAATATTTCCAATTGGAAGGTCTTTGAAGGATATGAATAGATCATAAACTTTTTAACCAATCAGGATAATTTTAAAATCATAAACTTTTTAACCAATCAGGATAATTTTAAATATCTGGCTATTGACAATGAAGTGTTCCAGGAGCAATTCGTAGAACCTAACCCCAATGTACAAAAACCTGAAACAAACAATCGACTGACACACCAAGGTCTCACACGATACCGAAGGGAGTAGCCATTTTTTTTTACTTAAGGGAGATATTCAAAGGATCAATGAACACAAAAATGATGAGTTCATGTCCCATGTGTGAGACTATAAATCTAGGAACCCTGGAAAAACCCAAGAATATAAATCTAGGAAAGACAGTGTCTAAAGAAGAAAGGAAGGCCTATCTCAAACTTTTTCAGAGAATATCAAGATGTTTTTGCATGGTCCTACCAAGATCTGAGGAATCATGACACTCGCATCATTCAACACACAATCCCGCTAAAACCTAGAGTAAAACCCTTCCAACAAAAACTCTAGAAGTACCACCCATCTCTGGAACCCCTCATGTGTCAAGGGTTAAATAAATTACTATATGATAAAATTATCTTTTAGGTTAGATACTTTGCCTAGGTAGCAAATTTGATTCATGTAAAGAAAAATTATGGGGAGATTTGCCCGTGTGTGGATTTCATAAACATCAACAGAGCATCAAAAAAGGATTATTACCCAGTCCTTCCAGTGGAAAAAATCTTGCAAACCGTGTTTGGTTCTGATATTTTCTCCCTGATAGACAGTTTTTCAATTTACAACAAGGTTCTAGTTTCAGAGGAAGACCGATTGAAAACTACCTTCCAAACCAAGTGGGGAACCTTTACTTATAAACACGTTCCCTTTGGGTTAATTAATGAAGGGGAAACCTTTCAGAGGGACATAGACATAGATTTTTGGGGATTGATCAACAAGTGTGTAGTATTCTATTTGGACGATGTAACTGTGTGTTCAAAGAACAAAGAAGATTGCACCTAACATCTAACCCAGATTTTTGAAAGGTGTAGAAAATACGGTATATCTTTAAACCCTAAGAAAAATATCTTTGGTGTCGAGGAAAGGGAGAAATCAAAATCAAATTTCACATCTCATCAACAGATAGTTAAAAGGTGGTTTGATAAGCATAAGGCCAAAGAGAAGAATTTTGAAGTAGGAGACTTAGTAAAATGGGACAGAGCAAATGAGTCGAAGGGAAAACATTCAAAGTTATAGAATCTATGGCTCAGACTTTTTCAGGTAGTCGAGAAAATTGGGGTAGGCATGTATCAGTTGAAAAATCTGAGGGGGGAACCTAACACCCTCTCGGTGAATGGCCAAGCCCTAAAACAATATTTCCATTAAAAAAAATATGTTTTCATGATGTTTTGTTTTTAGGTAGGTTGATTGCGAAGTTCATTTTTGTTTTTTGTTTCTTGTTATAGTACTTCTGTGATTTTGAAGTTTTTGTTTAGAAATACATTGGTCGACCTTAATTCACATGATATGAAGAACTCTGTTCCTGACAAATGTCTTGCATACAAAACAAGAAGCGTTGGGAGACCTGTGGTTGTTTTAAAGGAGTTATCTATCTAATCTGTGCAGATAAACAACCTCGAAAAAGTGATGAAGTGTCTATCTGGTGGTTTGGTAAAAACCTAAAGGGAAAGATGGAAAGCTAGAAAGGAATACATCTACGTCGAGATAGAGCTAGAAAAAAATTCACCTTAACCATCTCATTTTTGAAAATAACAGACGTCCTCTTCTCCCACTTGCTCAGGGCATTCTGTCAAAATAGAATTAATTATATCAAATGAGTGCATAGTAGGATAGGGTATGCATATAACTCTGTCGAGGTTATGTATGCTCCCTGGCAGTGGATCAAGGTATCTAACGTTGAGGTGACTCTATCGGGGCTATGGAAGCTTGCTGGCAGCGAAGAAATTCCATAGCAAGTGAATGATGATAACTAAAAGGCATGGTGTCAGTGAATTATTTACTCGACTCTTGTCAAAAGAGGGCATGGGTCATGGTTACATGAAACGAAGGTGGAATAAAGGTTGAAACCCCACAGGCAGACCCAGATTCACCAACCAGGGGAATTTCAAATGCAAGGATAGAAGAGGCTCTGATAAAAACAAAACCAGTTAGATTCTTAACCAGTTGTTGCATCAGCTAAGCCCAGGGAAGTAACAGAGATTCTTCTTTGGCCCAGTAAGTCGCCATTTATTGAGCACTCAACAAACCCTAAAATCCTTATGAAATTTTATCACTTTTTGGGTACCGCTTGTTTTCTTTTACTGTCTAAATCGATTTCAATTTGGGGGGGTGGCTTATTTTGTTTCGTTTCATAACTCTTATTGATCAAATTAGATGTGTTTGAACTTGTTAAAAGAAACCTTGTGCCTAAAGGAACTTGAATTTCCAATTAAGAATCAGCAATTAAAATCACTACTGACGCACATGTGTTAGGCATCAGCAAAAATGCAAGAAGGTAAAGTGGCCACACAGTTGCACTAACCACCAATCGTCGATCCTTGATACATTTTTGGCATCGGCAGGATAGGAAATTATAGCCAGGGATGTATGTCTAAAGGGAAAATCCCCAATGCCAAAATGAAATGCTCTACATGCCCTTCCTGCCTCATTTTCCCTATACCTTCTTGAAAATCATTCTTCTTTTGGTTGGTTGAGTCAATTTCCCATTAATAAATGACTTTTTTTTTCATCATTATATTTCTTGATTGATTCTTTGCACAAATTTTTTATGTTTTCTTGAAGGATGATTGCATGTCATGATTTGGTTCAAAATACTTGTCATCATGTTTGCCATGGATTGAGCGTGCAGCAGCTCGACCAATTTTTTTGTGTACATAGGAGACTTCCAGGACCCCTAAGTAATGTGTATGCACAGTAAGATTCCACAGGAAAGATGCAACAATACAGAGCATTCCATTTCATGCTTAGATTTCAAGCCAAACAGACAAGTCAAATATTCAATGGTGAAGATCTAACAGCCGATCATATCAACGGCTCTTGTCCATTCGGGGGTCCAGAATTGCACGGGGTTTAATAGAAGGCATTAAGAAAGTCACTCCATGGCTTCGGCGTTCGAGCGTCCGAAATTTTCATTGTTTCGATTTCCAAAGTGTCGAACTCCCAAAGTATTTAATGTTAAACATGGCTTATGCCCAAGCTAATTAGTGATAAGCACTAGCTAATCACTTCACGAGATCATCACTTCAGGAGATTTTCATGCTTTAGATCCAGAAACTCCCAAACGTCGAATTGTCGAAATGTTGAAGTAACGAGAGACTGCCACATCACTCTAGGCTTGTACCACTCCAAGATAACTTCATGCTTTATAATTCAAAACTCATGAATCCCGAAGTTTCAAAGCACGTGGAAACCATCAGCCGAGATATGTGGCACACTCATCAGTCATGACACATGGCACTCATTCCAAGTCATTTGGTTGTGTCATTTGCCCATTTCCACGTGACACATGTCATCCTTCTTTTTTTGACACGTCAGCGATATGACATCTGGACGCCATGTCAGATTTGGGAGATCCTTCTTTAGGGGATTTCTAAGCACAACATTCAAAATCTCCCGAACTAAAAAGTGCCAAAGTGACGAGAGACTGCCACATCACTTCAAGAGAAAGTCACTTCGAGAGATATTCATGCTCCGCGTTCAAAATCTCTCGAGCTCCAAGAAATTTTTGTGCCATCGTTAAGTATGGCTAGGGAGGTTCTAATATGGTAGATGGATGGAAACTTTAGCAGGGGAACTAAAACAACAGGGCTTCCCAGATCTTAGATTGCAACACGATCGACAGTCACACTTCATTGTTGGGACAAAAAATGCTCGAACGTTAATTTTCCATAGCAATCCCACAATTGAAACTATCGTATATCTTGTGGGGTATGTGGCATATTATGGTGGATTTTGGTGGTCGGAGAGGTGTGGACCCAAACCACCCTCAACAAATTCCGCAATCACATGCTTATATGACGTCGGGTCACCATGTCACTCTGGGAAATTTTCATGTTGCACATCTAGTTGTCTCCAGTGGCCTCTAATAGCGCGCGTGCACACCATGATCAATGTAAAACTCAGCCCTGTCACTTAGAATTAGTTTCTGCCACAATCACAGTTCATCTAGTGCATGCATTAGTTCAGTCTCAGAGACAGTAGCAGTTTTTAGTTAATCAATTTCAGAATTGTTTTAGATTAAATTAATAAGTGGTGTTTTACGTGTGATAAGAACCAGTCTTTTTTATTAAGTCAATTGTGAAGTATACATTTTTGTACTCCATAAGTGTTTTAGTCAAGTTAATTAGTCATTCTATAATTGTTAGTGTAGAGTTAAGTCTCAGTCCGAGATGGATGAGAGCCTTGACAACTCTGATAAATATGCAGTTTTTGTATGTTTAAGGGGTCGATTGTTTTGGGAAAAGACCCTCATTTTTGGATTTTTAAAGAACTATTTCGGAGCTACCTTAATTGAGAAATCTTGTTTAGGACCCCAGACAAGTTTATGTTTTTCATCAAAAGCATGTGTGATTGGATCTAAGGAAGAATTATTTATGACTTTACCTCATGAATGGATGTTGTATCGAGTAAGAGCCTCTGAATCTGTTGATAAGTTATCTAATTCGATATTTTTATAGTTCTTGTCTCTAATGATGGAAAGTAAATAGTTGTGTTAATGTGTGGTTAATGATTAGAGCTAAGGAAACTATTTTTCTCGCCATCATTTATTGCATGTATGTTTTCTTTCGATAAGTGTATCGCAGTCAATAATTGGAACATCAGCAAGTTAATGTATTAGTACTAGGCTTGTCGTAGGTGTAATAATCATTGTCTGCATGCTTGAGTACGAGGGTTATCCCGATCTCAACCTTCTTCAGTAGTTAGGCCTTCTCCCCTTTGTTCCCAGTTGTTTTATACCAACACATATCTTGTATTGGACCCACCTATAAGAGAAAAACACAAAAAGAGAACATTCAAGCTGAAGGAGGATCTTTTGCGAGAAGATAGTGTGTAGATCATTATGTAAATCCCATTGATTAATTGGTTGGATCACATGTATCTAGATAACCATTCCACCATTAAACGTTGCAGATTCTAATTGGGCCTCAGTAGTGATTTTGGTTCCTATTGTTGATTTAAATGGATTTAGGACCCCTCAACAGTTTTCTTTGACGTATCTGAAGACCCAAAAAGAAGGATAGTTCTCCAAGTAATGA
>CBVK0103065039.1:0-12247 GCA_900067695.1 Picea abies | reverse complement strand
TTCACCAATAAAGTCATTGATATTTGGGTTGCAGTGATCAAATTGTTTAATCTTTAGTCTCAAAGTTAAATCATCATGGTAGGCAATATCTTTTTATCGGTTCTTGTTTTCAAAAGATATGTAGTTTATTTGATGGAAAACTCTTTTTGTAGCCACTGGAACTTTATGTAGCTATTTAAAGTTACTTTTGGAAATCAATAGATATTGATAAACTTTTCAGTTCGAGAATAATTTGACTTATGAATTTTATGCAATTTGTCATAACATTCAAAATTCATTTTCAACAGTTTTTCTTCATTTCCTATATTATCTTCTTCGGTAGAAATCCATCAACATCTTCAGGCTTTTCAGACTCTTCATCAGTTCATTTGAACTTGTCAGCATAGCAGAAGATTAGAACGAAATTATGAATTTCATGCAGATTGTCATGAAATTCATCTTCAGCAACAACATTATTTTCATCATCAACTATAGCAGTTTCTTCATCAGTATGGTGGGTCTTTTCCTTCAGTTCCTTGATCCTTTGCAAATATACAAGTTGTATCATTAGAACCCCACATTTCTTCGCTTCAATTTAAGTTGTAGAGGTGATAATTCAGAGCTACATGTAAATCAAAGGTAAAAACAATTATTAAATTATTTTTACATTTAGAATAATGAAATATAGAAGGTATGGACAAAATCCTTGGTATAATTCAAAACTCAAAGATTGCAGAATCCTTCCTCAAAACAATATTTAATACCCATAATATATCATGATTACATACATCGATTTGCCAATATCCCAAGATTTACTTACTTGTGTTTCCATCATTCAAATTGTTGAGAAGGAATTGGCATAACTGATCTCATTATTACCTATCAAATGAAATGATTAACGATAATTGAACCAATTATTTCATTATTTGCACTGAATACTGAGCTCGATCCTCATTCCTCACTCTATTTTAATCACCTTCTTCCATATTTACCATGGACATTGTGATGAAAAGAGTGATTTCGAAGGCCAACTCTCCCAAAACTGAAGTTTTGCAATGGAACCTATGGTTAGACATGAACCTGTTGGTATTGAGTTTTTTTATGCCTATCCCAAGTCTAGAAAGTGGTTTGAAAAAAATATATGGATATTATTTCTCCAGAAGCTCCAGGGGTATGACAATGATGTTACTAAGGAGTTTGCAAGGTCTTTCAATGGGTCGAAGCACAAATTGGAGATGTGCAGCTGGTATTGACTGAGTCCTTCATTGCAGAAGCTACAGAATAATCCAAGGACAGAGAGAATTGGTTTAAGAACCATAAACTTAGAGGAGAAATGTGGAAAGAGTTCCCCGTAAACCCTAATATGGTTGAAAATTTGCACAAGGGCATACAAGTGACTGCATTGAAAGAAAATGGAAGGATGTCTTGTTTGTTATCTAGAAATATCTAACATGTGAGGGAAGGTATGGGTTGGTTTTCTTGTATCATTTTTGGTTTCTTATGCATTTCAAAGGTTATGCGATAATTTTCCCCTATTTTTTTACTTAACAGTGTAAAGAAAATGGCTTCTAGTATTCAACATAGTTCTAGAAATTTAGATAGAATCCTATATCACCACGGGGTGGTGAAATTATGATAGAGACAAAATTGCATCAACAAAATGATAATTGAGAAGCATCCCTTATAAGGAATCATTCCAAAGAAACTCCCCGGGTAACAGTGGTTCAAGGTTCAAAATGCAAGTGAGGCAGACCAAGGGTTTCATAGATAGAACATTCAAATCTTGAGGTTGTAGTTTACAACGAATATGTAAGAGATGGGGATGGAATTTTGGATTTTAATCTACAAATAAAATCACAAGGAACAATGAAGAAAGGATCCAAAAAGAAGAAGAGAGGGGAATTAAAAGAAAAAGAACCAGTGTAGAAGGAAACAAAGGGATCAAAGAAAAAGGATAAAAAGGGGGGAAAGAGAGATGAGACCGTTGTTCATGAACCTAAGGGAAGAAAATTTGTGAAAAGGACAGCAAATGTGCCTGCAAAGGACTGCCAGAAGTATGATTAGCGATTCGAGGGAACAAATTGTTGAGATTCTATAGCAACCAATAGTTGAAATTATTAAATCTAATAAAGAAGAAGATGGTCTACAAGAAAAAGTTGATCCTTCAAAAACCAACAGAAAGAAATCAAAATTTTCCATGTCATTGTCATCTACAGTTCAAAAGCCAAAAATCAGTAGCCTGAAGATCAATATTCCACAAGAAAAAGAGTATTATTATATCAAATCTCTCGAAGAAAAAGATTCAATGAAAGAGTTTGTGCAGCCAAGCGATTATGATTGGGCACCATCTCTTGTTTACAATACATTGTCCTTTTTTCATGAAGATAAGGATACAATAGAAAAATTAAAAAGAAGAAATTAAGGAAATGGAAATTATGGAAAATCATATTAAGGAAGAGAATCAAGTTTTGAAAAAACAAAACCAGAAGATGCTGGAAAAAGTAGAAAGAATAAATAAGAAGAATCATAAGCTTAAAAAGACCAATAGAAGACTTTGAGAAAAAGTAAGAGATTTAAAGGCCATAATTATGAAGAAGAATCCTAAATAGCCAGTTTCAAAGAAAAAAACACAAGATAGTCTAATCCAACTTTCAGGAATTTTAGAGGAATAAGGAATAAATTTTGCAATTTTGTCTTTACATGAGGACATGCAAAACATTCAGTATGGGGGAATGTTGAGCCCATAGAATAACTCTTTTTTTCGTCATTGTTTTCACTTACCTTGCTTATCATAATCCTAAATTCTTGCCACATTTACTCTATTATCCACCATTGCCATCATTTTGATATGCAACCATGTTTTGAGCTACAAAGGGTGAAAACCAAGTAAAAAACACATGTTTTTTATATTTTCATATATTATTTTTGTAAAATCATTCTAAAATATGGTAGCTACAAAAAAATAACTATTTTGTATCCAATCCTTGATTTTGTAGTTGGGTTGCGGGTCTGAATAGATGTATATATGATGCAACGAAAATACGAATTGGAGGAGATAAAAAATGGTATCCTTTGACATCTCCACCTATCGATTTCAATCCAGCATGGTCCAAGTCATCAAGGGAGAGAATTCAAGGGCATGGTCAAATTGGTGGAAGAGTATGACAAAGCGCATTGAATGGTAATGGGTTTGTCAGCACAAGCTGTGGATCGAGTCCAAAGAAATCACAGAGATCAGATATCGATATTTCATTTGAGAAATTCATGTGTGCAACCATGGATTTCTCATACATGGATCACAACATCTTTCCCATTTTCTCTAAAAATATGAATTGTAATCATTTACTTATGAAAACTCATAATTGGAGTTTCAAAAAAACTCTTTTTTGAAATGTATAAATGCCTATGGGTTCAACAATAAAGCTTACTCTTGATTGTGTAACAATTACTCTTTATCTTAATACGAATTCAAACTCTGTTGCTAATTGAAGCAGATATCGCTTCTATGTATTTCATGAGTAGTTTTTAGCCTCGTTTTTACTTAATAATTTACTCATAGAATCGCTTCAGCAACGTATAAATGATGCAGGAGGGCCCCTTGTATAAGGTTTTGGTGTTCATATTTTATTTGTTATTTTTTGCAGTTAATTAAAAGTGCTTTGATCTTGCTATTTCCAATTTCATTATTTCTTATTTTGTATGGTATGTCAACACAAGTGTCAGTTGTTCATATGAACCATCCCATTAACTTAAATATGTTTCAATTACAAAACTCAATAGTTAACCTCTAAAAACAGAAGCTTTTGTTTTTGTATTTGTTTCATTTTATTAGTGATGGTTTTCAAATGTTTAGAACCAAGTATGTGTTGATTTTCCTTCATAGCTAAAATTTTTGTTTCTTTGATTAATTTGTAGATAACTTGATTTACAACAAATTAATAAGAAACTAAAACACATAAATATACTTTTCATTACACTTCATAAGATTACAAGCTTGGATTGATGATTAAATGTAACTAAATTCTCAATCAATAGAATTGACTGAGAAACTCAATATTCCAATCACCCACCAACTAGAACATGAATGAAACAATAATACCCCCCATGGGAATCCCTTTCAATCCCTCCAAGTATAAAGCACATATTTTTTTCTTAATTTCACCCCTAGTATTTTATCTCTCTCATCCTTCGATATGTAGAGTGAAAATTATCCACAACAATTCCTAAGAGCTGATAGGAAGTGCACTAAAATTATGAAAAAAAAACAATATGACAAGCACAAGAGAATAATGGAAAACAGAAATATTCAATGGCTCATCATCTCAAACATGAATGAGACAACAACTCACCCCACTAGTAGCCCTATCAAACCTTAAACATGAATGAGACAACAACTCACCCCACTAGTAGCCCTATCAAACCTTTGACTTGGTGTTCCAACACTTTATTTTTTTCCAAATCGTCCTCTATTGTTTATCTCCCCTACTCTCAAACAAGTAAACACTTTATTTTTTTCCAAATCGTCCTCTATTGTTTATCTCCCCTACTCTCAAACAAGTAAAGTGAAATCTTCTCACAAAAACACCCAGGAGCTAATATAAGTAGGATCTTGACCTAAAAATTAAGAATACTATCCAAAACAATGAATGTCTAGGTTAATTTTGAAGTGTGGGACCCATCAAAAGGACAAGGACATATCAGGGCCAAGCAATATCCCCTGTGATAGATGACCTAGAAAATAACAAGTGCACAAGGAGTGAAGGCAAAGATATAATCAAAAAACGATCGCACAGAAAACAAAATATTGATTTCCCTAACCTCATGTTGACGCTTGAATCTGTCAGGACCGAAACGGAAACCTCACAAGGACATTAGTCCCCCTTCGTCTTTAGAGAGGTGGTACTCCTCTTGGGATAAAAGATATGTCTGTGATATATTGGATTAGGAGAGTGCTAGGCAGCAAACCCTAAATATTTATTTCTTCAGATTATGAAATAAAGTGGTTATTCAATAACCTAAATACAATCTTTATACGCAGCAAAAGTCTTTTTACAATAAGAAAAGATTGAAGGAGGTCTTCAACATTATAATTAAATTGTGATTAGCATCACACACAACCTTCTTAATAATATATAAACGCATCCATATCTTCTTCATGAGAAATAGGGGAGAATTATTTGATCATCTCAAAGAATTTTAATAGAGTACTGCAATTGGTAATAAGAGAGAAATTGATAGGTCAACCTCAAATATCTCATACTCAAAACTCAAAGTTACAAGATACAGTCAAGATCAACCCCAAAGCAATTCTTTGTGGAGTTTGTTCATGAGAAATGTTCTTCATTACCAAAAATTTGACAGCCATGTATGTGGCTGAAAATAATCCATGATCATACAAAAAAAATCTCTAGAAGAATACAAGAAAAACACTCAACAACTCAGCCTTGTGCCCAAATCTGAGATTCAAGCATAAAGTTATGAGAAGTGGTGTAGAAGAATAAAAAGAATGGAGAAAATGGAGATATATTTTCATTGATTAGAAGATTGGCTAGACATTCATGGTTGTACACTCTTCCTCCTCTGATCCTTTTCCCTTCCCCTCTAACAATTCTGATTATTGGAACCTTTGATGAAGCCTCTCTTCTCTTTTTAAGAAGAGATTTTCTAAGTAGTTAGGGTTTTCTTCCTCTCTTGAAATTTCGGTACAAGTTTCTTCTTGAAACATTCCATTTAATTATTTTCTCATTAATTCCTAACTTATGAAATTATTTCATCAATAAATACATATATAAAATGGATCCCTTTTCCTTTTTAATAATTTTGTTTAAATAAACTTTTATTTTCACAATTTAATTAATTTCCCATTTAAAATAGGACTTTTTTTAATTTTTTGGGAATGATAATCAACTTTTTAACTATTTAAATCACTTCTGATGTGATCTTCATCGTATTATATTTCCAATGATATAAATTTTGCGCAAATCTATCACTCAGATCTCAAGATATGAGCTCGTGAAGTTGAGTTGTCATGTAGGCCCATTAAAAATGCAGTTGACTAATATTTTAATTTCTGAGAAAAAATTATCAACTTTCAGCACTTTAAACCTATACCACCATCTTCTATGTCTAAATACATTTCCAACGGTATAACTTTTGCGCGATTCTGACATCCAGAGCTCAAGTTATGGCCTCCACAAGATCAACGCTCAATGATCATCGATCAAAATTAATGGGCAAATGTGGGCCCTTGGATGAATTTCGTGCTTCCCTTCATAAAATTCGACTTTTTGGTTTAAAAGTATATCCCACATGCATTGGGATATTATATTCTTCATGGTATATAATACTAATTGTTTCATACACTTAGCAAGAAACACGAGAAGAAGATTATGGAGCATAAGGGGTTCGACCCTTAGAAAATTGTCAAATAAAATAACAATTTTGGAATCTTGTCATCGTCCACCTCACGCCCACTCACCATCATGAGTCATCCAATAAGATGTTTCCACATGTCATCACTTTGTAGGAAAACAATCTTCCAATAAGAATCTGTCATTTTTCATCCAATAAGATCACGCCGTGTGTCTCTCTTTGTATGTTGTCACATCTCCATTTATCAGTTGCCATTTGTCTTAATTTCACACTGCCATGTTTAATGCTCTTATTGGTTCAAGGTAAATGTATGAAAATTAGGATAAATGGCTAAGTGAAGAAGGAGGTGAATGATAAAGGAGGAATAATGAGCAAAGCATGGTGGGTTCGCAGAGGTGAGAGGGTGAGGTGAATGATTTTGTGAGTTTGCCAACGTTCGAACCCGACAAACTCATGAATATTCTAAGTGTTAAATTTGAATGAGAAGAGGGGTAACAGGAGAAATGTAGGCATCGGAGGTAGAGAGTGTAATATGTAAAATATGTAGACATCGGGTTTCCAAGTGAGGTAGTATGAGAAGGTGAGGGAATGTATGATTCCTCCAACCCACAAATCCGCCATGGATGAAAAAATGGATAAGTAATGATACTTCTCGGATGGGCTCGTGAAAATGAGAAAACACAACAATATGAGTCTGCGAGTCTGCAAACCCGCAAGTCTGCGATACAAATGTAGACTAAGTGTTGAGGAACGTTCGATCAGACTCGCATGCAAGAGGAATGAAATACTTTGGATCTCGGCACTCACGACAAGAATCATGGTCGAAATATAGATCACAGAACTTGGGGTGCAAAGTGAAGGTCACGGAAAATGGAGGATGAGAGCTCAAACCCGCGAACCCGTGAAATTAAAGAAATGGCTAAGTGTTAAAATAGAATTATGAGATAAGAAAGTGGGTGGAAATGAATGCCCGCCAACCCATGAATTTGAAGAAAAATATAAGTGTTGACTAGTGTGGAAGAGGGGTGAAGAGAGGAGAGGGTAACACTTAGAAAATTTTATAAGTATGGGTTCTAGAGAAAATATGATCCAAGATAATCCCAAGTTCCAAGAAATGAAAGGTTCTATTATGGTTCCAAAAGATGGACATGGTTCCAAGATGTGGTATGGTTCTATGAAAATGATCATGGTTCCACAAATTCTTATTTCCAAGAAAATTAACTTTTCCACATGGAAGAAGCATTATTTTATGCTTTAAAACTTCGAACCTGGATATCTTGAGCATACGAACTCGGGTGTCTGATCTAAAAAATGCGTGATTAAGTTGAGACTAAGGGCTTCATAATGAACTTATAAAAGTTTAAAAAATATCTTCTTTTGATATCAAGGCTTTTATGAATCCAAGAGTGGGAAAATATAGATGACCAAATTTTGGTCAACACCTCATCAATAGTTGAGTGCCATATACCAATCAACCCTTCCAATGAATGATCCAACAACAGTGGAAATGCATAGCAAGAGGAGCTAGAATCAAACTCTACCCATCTGGAAGACATTCAATAGAAGGGATGTCAAATCCCCTCAAACTCAACGCCACTTCGACCCCCAAGTTCAAACCAACATATAGAATTAAAAACTCACTCACAACAGATAAGCATACAACAAGATGATGAAATTGCACCACAAGAAGAATTGCAATAGAACCCATCAACTCCAAACTTAAATGGGGAAATAACTCCTCCCACCAACCTCCAACAAGGTGGAGATGAATGAGACAATAACTACCCCAACAAGAACCCCACAATACCTACTAATTGGAGATCCCACACTCTTCCAATTATTGCTAACTTCTAGGCTCGTTTACCCTATAAGAAGCAAAGGAAAAAATTGTCACTTCAACACTTAAGAACCAATAGCTTATAATGTAAAACCACACTATTTGTTTTTCAAGAATCTCATAAAAATATAATCCCAAGACAAACTTTGGGGGATTAAAAAATACATTATAAGAATCATTAGCATCCTAAACATGTGCTTTTCATTAGCAATAAAATTATGAAAAAAAAAAATCAAATATTGACTAGGCCAATTATAAGATCAATAAATCATTAGCAGAATAGGTGCATACTAGGCTAGAGAAAAATTCCTAGGAATCAACAAGCAAATAACATAATAAGGACACGATAGTCCAAGGAGAAAATCAAGCCAAACCAGAACCTCATAGAGAACAAACATTAGGATAAGCACAAGGGAATAATGACAAAGGACAATGTTCAATGGATCATCATATCAAACATGAATGAAACAATAATACCCCCAGAAGTTGAGTCAAACCAGAATACACACGAAGGCATAAAAGAAGGAGACACACCAGGAGGGGTGTGCGATTGGGGATATGCAAAGAGAAAGAGGAAGAACGCGTGAGACTCTCCAACTAAGAAGAAGAACTGGAAGATTAATTTGTTCTGGTTATTGGAGAGAAGAAGAGAAAGGATCTCTGAGAATTTGCAAAAAAAAGGACCTAAGCAGAAGGTCGCAAGCTTGATGCAGAGGGAGCATCTAATAAACCTCGCAGAGGCTGTGATGAAGAAAGAACATATGACCCTAGTGATATCATGTCTTGGCACGGGGGTGGCTAGAGGGGTAAGAATGAATACCTCTGAGCCTATGGTTGGGTGGAAAGGAGAACACCCACATTTAGTAGTCGGTGATCGATTGTAATAGATAAGTATTTTGTTTACCCTGTGCACTAGTATTGAAATGAATGATTTGAATGTCTGTGTCTATGAATAATATTTGCAAGGTTTAATTTATATTAGAAATGCTTATAATTCCTTTGTAAACCCCTGCATTTGAATGGTTTTATGTTTGCCTATGCTTAGCATCATGAGAATCGTTAGACGCGAGTCTATAAATGAATCTAAGAATAAGTTTACGATCTCTGTATTGGTTGGAAAATCCTTAAGGGAAATTTTCCAAAGGATTGACTTTGTAATAGCGAAGAGTAGAGCGTATAGTCTCAGGGCTTGTTGGAGAATCCACATGACCGAGACCTTGGAACCCTTCGCTAGGTCCGAAAGGAGCTAAGCTATTTTGGCTTCAGAGCTTCGGGAGTTCGGAGCTCCGGGATGCTATGAATTTACAACCTCCAAAACCAATCAAAGGTAACCTGTTGGTTTGGCTACCCATGAGGTTGACCGACATCTGGCGGTCTCTTAACCATGATTGTGGGATATATCCCATTGATTAAACCCTGACACACTTACCAGTCATGAAGTAACACGAGCCATAGATCCGAGGATACTCGGGATCTTCCCTTACCGTTGGATCTATGTCGTGGTCAGTCTGTCATTGACCACTTCGGGAGAACAGAGGTGTCATAACACCAAAACCCTCGAATGTCAGAGTTGTGAATTAATGTGAGTTGTGGATCTGGGGATTCCATTGAGAACCCATCCCAACCGTCTTATCAACCAATGGAAGGATTTGTGTATAGCACTTCGGCAAAGTCCTAATCCGGGAGAAAAGGAGTATTAAGTGGGTAGAACCCTCGAATGTCGAACTCGTGAAGTGACGAGAGTCGTAGATCTGAGGATGCTTCGAGACCTTTCTTGGCTATTGAACTAAGTCAAGTTCAGTCCGACATTGACCACTCCGAGATAAAGGGAGTGTTAAACGGGTAGAACCCCCAAATGTCGAATTCATAAAGTAACACGAACCATCGATTTGAGGACGCATCGGGATTCCTCCTGACCGTTGGATATAGACTTTGGTCAACCCATAACTAACCACTCTAGGAATAAAGAGTAGATTACACATCCAAACCCTCGAACTCCAAAGTGGGGAAGCAACAGAGGCTGTAGATCTAGGGATCTACGTGGAACTGTCTCGGTCATGGGATAAAAAGTAGTGGGAGGTGGCTGGAGGGAGTTTGGACTTCGGGGCTCTGGGAAATTTCGCAGGTAGTCAAGATTAGAGGCTTCTGGAAGATGTCTGTATGGAGCGATGTGGCATGCTGAAGTCACCCATGGTGACATGGACCCATGTTTGGCATGCCACATGTCACCTTGATTCGTGTTTTTTACAGGCCTTATATGCCAACTGAAATGTGACATGTGTCACCCATTGATAGGGCCATGTTTCATCTATGTCATTTTCCACGCATTACCCCCTGATGCATGGTTGTTGGGCCTAATGGATATTAGTACCCCAGGAGTTCGGGAGTTCAGAACTCCGAGAGATTTATGTTGTTAGAATGTATGCTCCAAAAGGGTCGAAGACCGGAGCTACGTGGCAGGACCTCAAGATTTCGGGAGTTCAAAACTCCAGGAGGTTTAGGATGTTAGAATGTATGCTTCAAAAGGGCCGAAGGCCAGAGCTATGTGGTAGGACCTCAGGAGTTCAGGATTCCAGAAATTAGGGAGGTTTAGGATGTTAGAATGTATGCTCCAAAAGGGTTGAAGGCCAGAGCTATGTGGTAGGACCTCGGGAGTCTAGGATTTTTTTGGTATATTCATAAAAGGACGATGAGGATCCTCGTTGAATATTGGAGCCACGTGGCAGGATTTGGGGACTTCGGGACTCCAGGAATGGTTCAGACATGGATAGGAAGGAAGAAGGGTTGAAGGCCCGATGATCGTGAAGGTGCGGGGAACATCCCTTGTAACTGCCTCTCCAGTGGTCATGTCATCGCTAAGGGATGACAACCATGGTCAAGTCTGTGCCAGGTGGAATGGTACGAATGAGGCGAACCCACATGGGTGCCACATGGACTTTGACCGATGATTCCTGAAGAGATTTGGATGGGCACAACTTCCAAACCATAGCTCGGATTTGAGCATGGTAATAGTCGTTGGAAAGATATTGATGAGAAGAAGGTGATGGAGACCTCAGGAATAGGATTAGAGATGATGGAGGAAAGTGAAAATTTCGATGCACCGTCCCATACTTAAGGGGTTAGGTGTGCTACAAAGTGGTATCAAAGTGGGCAACAACACTTGGCATGCTTGGTCTCCTGAAAGAGCCAAGTGATTTTTTTTTTTTCATAGAAAACTTTAAGGGAGAGGGCACCCTACCCTACCCTATATAGCAGAGCATGATTCAAACATAAGCCTGGATGGGTCGGGGAATAGTCATAAGACTAGTTTACCAATGCTAAGATGAGCATGTCGAGAATATTTCTGTCATACGAAAATTACCTGCATAAGTTCCTTGAGGAGAAGGGTGCATATTAAAATTCAGTTGGGATTTTAACCAACGAGATTGAATCATGCTAGACTGTGGCAGAAGAATCCTATCATTTCTTTCTAGAAATGATAGCCAATCCTACAAAAGTGGGACTATGCCGAGGGGCATAATGCTTGGTGCACGAAGATATCTTGAAATGCATATCACAAAGGTAGGGCATGCATATGATATGCATATATACTTATTATATTCTATCATTGAATGTAAAATATGGTGATGTTATAGATCATTTGGTTAGTGATGATCTGACTATGGAAGCATAAGTAAAAGGTTGATGATGTTGAGTACTTAGTGCCTTATGAGGATAAGGTAGGAGGAATTAATGAAATGATGATCTTGGATGTGGTAGAGGAAGTGTTGGGACACTTATAGATGACCAATGGGTTAGGTTGGCATCCAGAGGTGGATGGTAGCCATATGGATATGGCTTGGTACACTCAGATAGTCATAAGAGGGAGTTTATGAAAATATTCCCCTGTAGAGATCTGTTGACCAAGAGTGAACTGAGGCATGAAGAAGAGACTAGAAATGGTTATCCTATTGCCTTGAGTGATGCAATAGCTACCCATCTAAATTTTGAATTATGGAAGGTTTTACAGTAGAAAGGGAAAAAGTGACCCTTGTTGGTTATTTCCATGAAGAGAGGGAA
>CBVK0103064981.1:0-13416 GCA_900067695.1 Picea abies | reverse complement strand
ACATGGTTGAATGTATGAATCTGTGAGGATTTAGATAAGTTTCAATTGTTCTCTTCTATGAGCAAGTGCAAGGAGTGCATAGTGTCTACAAGGTGTGCATTGACAAAGTTTGTTTCAACTCAGAAGCTTAGAAGAGATAACATGACACTTTTGTATGCAAGGAGAGCATAAGTGTCTGCAAGGTGTGCATTGACAGAGTCTGTTAGACTTAGAATCTCAAGAGATATAGTTGAAGGTGTGTGTAGAGTTGATACTTGGGTAAGTATCGAATGAATCATTCTGAGAAGCTCAAGGTGTTGAGGAGGAACAAGTCCAAGAGAGATAACTTGGATCTTGTATGAAGAGATTGCATATTGTCCGCAAGGGGTGCGTGGTAGAGTCTTTTTGACTCAGGTGCTCAGGAGGAGTAACTTAAGTAGATTTTCAAAAGGGTGGAAGGAATTGTTGTAAGGTGTGCATAGTCATCCATAGAGAAGTTAAATTGTGGAAGAGAACCTGTTGCAAGGTGTGCACAGGGTCAAATTCAACTAAGTGTCGAAGAAAGTGCTCTGAGGAGAAAGATCTTGAAGGTATAACAAGATCAGTTGGGAGAGTGATGAGAATATTTCAATAGAGTGGAGCCTTTGAAAAGTCTCCAAATCAATGAGTAAGATCCATCTAGGAGGGAGAAGGATCATTCCAAACTGTTAGATTTGGGAGAGTTTCATAGAGGTGAGTCGTAGAAGCCTGTCAGCACTTCGTGGTTCATAGGTATAGGAGTGTTTAAGAAGCGGGGTCGCTGAAGTTGTGAAGTGGATCGTAGCCGTTGGATATGAGGAGGATATGTGGCAGCGGATTAAAGAATTCGGGAGTTGGAGTTTCGGAAATTGTTGGAGCAAGCGTAACCTTCGTGAAGATGCAAAGGCCGAAGTACAGCTGGACCATCGGATCCAGGAGGACACATGGCATATATCTGCATATTGCAGCAGAAAGTGTTTCAGAAGGAGACAAGGATGGAGGCCATAAAAAACGCCGAAGCTGAAGCTACAAAGGGATCTAGCCTATGGTCACAACCCATGGTCACATTGGAGAAGGAGTCTAGTGTGGGAGATGGTACTCACAAATTGGTGTTGCCAAAATCTCCATAGAGCAAGGTTGCAGGTAATATGAACCTGAAGGTAACATCAAAGGGACATGTGTGTCATTTTTTCTGGTCTATTGAAGGCCCGAAGAGCCGATTTGGCTCAAGGTGTTTAAAGATCCTTGACTAGGAGGTCACAAAATCCCTATGAGGAAGGGGGGGCTACATCAAGTGGTATCAGAGAAACAATTTTCTACATACAATAGGTAAAGGAGAGAGAAGACAAAAAAAATTAGCTTGATATCATCAAGTGGTATCAGATACATCAAGTGGTAGTTGTGTAAGGAGAAAATTTCAGCACAATGTTTCCTAGGAGACATGAAGAGACACCTGTAGAAAATCGAGCTATGGAAAGGGAGATGTGAGAACTCCAAGCAAGGTTAGATGCTATGGATACAACACAAAAGAGAGAACCCTATGCTGGAGATGTCAGTGATGAAGAAAATGAAGAAGTAGAAGTTGAAGAAGCTGTAGTAGAGGATGTTGCAAAAGAGCACTTGTTGAAAGAGGTTGTTAAGTTGGGAGATAGAGAGAAGATAGATATCCCAATGCATGAAGGAAATTTGGATGCTGAGGAATTGTTGGATTGGATAAGGTCAATGGACAAGTACTTCGACTATGAAGATGTCGATGTGGAGAAGAAGGTGAAGCATGTTGTCACCAAATTAAAAGGACATGCAACACTGTGGTGGGATGAACTATAGGCTGACATAAGATGCAAAGGCAAGAAAAATATCAAGAGTTGGGATAGAATGGTAGCTAAGTTGAAAGATAAATTAATACCCAAGGATTACCAGATAAATTTGTTCAGGAAGTTGCAGAGCCTAAGACAAAAAAGAATGACTGTGAAAGAGTACACATAGGAGTTTTACAAACTGAACATCAGGGATGGACAAAGAAAAAAATATGATGAAAAAGTTTCCAGATATATAAATGGCTTGAAATATGAAATCTAGGACGAAATCAACATTATGATAGTGAGAAAAATGGAGGATTCTTATCATATTTCACTGAAAGAAGAGGAGAAGTTGGCCAGAAAACAAAGCCAACGAGGTAGAGGACGAAGTCCAAACAGAGGCAAGGGAGTTTCCCATGATAAGGCACAAAAGCCCAAAGTTTAGACAAAAAAACCACATAGTCACTCGGAAAGAGGAGGAAGTTCCTGAGGGAAACAATATGGTGGTAGAAACTCTTTTCCTTGAGGAAGAGGAAGAGGAAGAGGCAGAGGATGAGAAGTTAAGTGTTATGCCTATGGAAAGACAAGACACATGTCTTGGGAATGTCCCAAGAGAAATAAAGAAGGAGGAGGTGAAGCTCACATTTCATAAGCACGTAAGAGGAATTTTGAAGCAAAAGGTGTAGAAGATGGGAGATCTCTAATGATGAAGAAGGTTCTCTTGAAGCTAGAGCTAGAGGTTGAAAAACTAGTGCAGAGGAACAGTTTGTTCAGAACAACTTGCAAGACTAAGGATAGAGTTTGCAAGGTGATAATTGAAAGTGGGAGCACTGATAATTTAGTATCCACAGAGATGGTGGAGAAATTGGAGCTGGAGATGACTGCACATCCAACGTCGTATAAGGTCTCATGATTGCAGAAAGGTCATCAGGTAACAATAACTAAACAATGCCTTGTTGAATTTAAGATATGAGGATATAGAGATGAGATTTTGTGTGATGTGATTCCCATGGATGCATTTCATGTTTTGTTGGGGAGACCATGGAAGTATGACATGAATGTCATTCAAATTATGGGAGAAAGGATACTTATACCTTGGATAATAATGGTAGGACACACATGTTGCTGCCAATCGAGGAGAAGAAAGTAAAGGAAGAATCCAACACAAGTATACTTCTCATGAGTGGGAAGGAACTCTCGAGTGAAGTCAAGAAGGAAGAGGAGATGCAGTTTGTTGTGGTGAGGAAACCAAGATTTATCCTTACTAGTACTTATATGGATGATAAGCCTAAAGAAATTCAAGAGATGTTGGAGAATTTTGTTGACATAGTAGTGGATGAGTTTCCAAGCTCATTGCCACCCATCAGAAGTATCAACCATCACATTGATTTAATACTAGCATTGAGTCTTTCGAACAAATAAATGTACAAATTGACACCTCAAGAGAATGAGGAGGTAAAGAGACAAGTCCATGATTTGATGGACAAATTTTTAGTGAGAGAAAGTTTGAGTCCATGCGCAATACCAACTATGTTAAGTACAAAGAAGGATGGAGGATGGAGAATGTGTATAGACTCAAGAGCCATAAACACGATCACCATCAGGTACATATTTCCTTTATCCATGATGGGTGACTTAATGGATTTTCTGAGTGGAGAAAATTATTTTTCAAAAATATATCTGAAGAGTGGATATCATCAGATAAGAATGAGAGAAGGTGATGAGTGGAAAACAACGTTCAAAACAAACGAAGGCTTGTATGAATGGCTTGTTATGCCATTTGGCTTAACAAATGCCCCAAGTACTTTTATGAGGTTGATGAACGAGGTATGGAAATATTTCATTTGTAAGTTTGTGATTGTATATCTGGATGATATACTAGTCTTCAGTAAAACCGAAGAAGAACATTTAAGACATTTGACATTGGTGATGAGGAGATTGCAAGGAGAGAAGTTGTTGATAAATATGAAGAAATCCTCTTTTATGAAGACACGACTCATTTACTTTGGTTTTGTGATCTTTTCAAATGAATTGAATATGGAACCAAAGAATGTGAAATAAATCAGAGATTAGTCGTCGCTAAGGAGAATACTCGAGGTGAGAATATTCTATGGATTAGCAAGTTTCTATAGGAAGTTCATTATAAATTTTAGTGGGATTGGTGAATAAATGATGGATACAATGAAGAAGAGACATAAGTCTTTTAATTGGAGAGAAGAAGCCGAGAAAAGATTTTGGATATAAAAGGAGAAGATAACAGGACATTTCAAGTAAGATGTGATGCGAGTGTAGTTGTAATTGGAGCAGTCTTGAGCCAAGATAATAGCCATGTTGCATATTTCAGTGAGAATCTGAATGACACTAAGAGAAAGTACTCCACGTATGATAAAGAATGTTATGCAATAATTCAAGCCTTGAAGAAATGGAGGCACTACCTTGTTCCAAAGGAATTTGTTTTGTATAGCAATAATAAAGCTTTACAATTCATAACCAGACAAGAGAAGTTGAATCAAAGACATGCTAAGTGGACAGATTTTATGCAAAATTTCACTTTTGTCATTAAACATATTTTTGGTAATGCTAACAAGGTTGTTGAGGCATTGAGCAAGAGATGTATGATTCTACAGGAATTTCAAGTGAAAAACTTAATTTTTGAACACCTTAAGGAAATGTATTGTAATGATCTGTATTTTAAAGAGGCATATGAGGCATGTGCAAATCTTGTTCTCAAAGACAGAAGTCAGTGGACAGAGTATATGATTCAATATGGATTGTTATTTAAAGGTTTCCAGTTGTGCATATTGAAGTGCTTGATGAGAGATAATCTGTTGAAGGAAAAACATAGCGGAGGTCTAACATGACATTTTGGCCATTACAAGACATTTGCATAGTTGAAAAGTTCATACTATTGGCTAGGTATGAGGGAATAAGTAAAGAAGTTTCTGAACAGATGTAATATTTTCCAGTATGAAAAAGGGAAAAGACAGAACACTAGATTGTATCGACCATTGCCTATTCCAGAAAGGCCTTGGGATGCAATAAGCATGGATTTTGTTTTGGGTTTTCCACGAACACAAAGAGGAAGTGATTCCATATTTGTGGTAGTTGATAGATTTTCAAAGTTGGCACACTTTATCCCATGTCATAAGGCTAATGATGCAACACACATTGCAAATTTATTTTTCAAAGAAGTTGTGATACTTCATGGGTTTCCCAAGAGTATTGTACTAGACAGAGATACTAAATTTGTTGTTCATTTCTAGAGAATATTTTGGAAGAAGCTGGGGATAAGACTTTATTTTAGTTCAAAATATCATCCTCAAATGGATGGACAGACTGAGGTGGTGAATCGAAGTTTAGGAAATTTGCTGAGGAGTTTGGTCACTGAACACCATAGCCAGTGGGATCAAATTCTGTCACAAGCAGAGTTTGCATATACTAACTCAGTAAATAGAAGCACAGGAAATATCCCATTCCAAATAGTATATGGGATGAATCCAAGAGGAGTATCAAAGTTGAGATATATGGAGTAGAATGAATTCAAAAGCGCTAGAGCAGAAGACTTCGCTGCAGAAATGCAAAATCTTCATAATCAGATCAAGGAGTAGTTGCAGAACAACAACAAAGGGTATAAACACAAAGCTAATCAACATAGGAGAAAAAATCAATTTGATGTGGGAGATCAAGTTCTAGCACATCTCAGGAAAGAAAGGTTCCCAAGGGGAATATAAAACAAACTGAAGATGAAGAAAATTAGGACCGTGCAAGATCCTAAGAAATTTTGATGAAAATGCTTATGAGATAGAGCTTCGAAAAGATGTGGGTATATCTCCCATATTCAACATTTCAGACCTGTATCCTTACAGGGAAGATGACACTAGAGGGACATAATATCAGAATGAGATCCAATGGGAGAAGCAGATGCTTGTAGTAGAAAATCCACAGATGGAGAAGATCATAGATCAAAGGATTGGTAAAAAGACCCGGAGGAAGACTTATTTTGAATATCTGGTAAAGTGGAAAGGGCACCCGATAGAAGATTCCAGTTGGGTAAATGAAACAGATATTCAGAAGCATGGAAAGTCCATGCAGGATCTCATGGACAGGAGTCCATGAATTTTTGGCCAGAGGAGTATGATGCAGGAGCATCCCCAACAAAGCACAAGTGGAAGACAACTCAACACACTAGCACATATTTTGAAGTGATGATTTTGAATTTAAGGAGGCGTATCATGCAAACATCTGAAAATATTGTAATTTATGAACATCTTTAATGTTTTATAGCTATACAATTGCGTGAGATCAATGAAGTATGTATTTTCTTTTAATGAAGATGCTTGCAGTACATATTCGATATGTTTGATCTTATTTGTCTTCCTCAAAACATTTATTGTAATAAATCCTTAGTAGTTGAATGTTTTTATTTTGATAGGATAACAGCTTGGAGGGAAATCTCAATGAGCTCGTGTTGTATAAATAAATGTGTTGTTTCCCAAATGAGGCTGCTGAAGTTTAGTTGTTGCCATTGTAGCTGAGAGTCATAGAGTTACCGAAGAGCATTGTATGAACCCATGTATATAACAGTTGAATGAATATAACAGAGGAGCATTATTCCAATTGTCAAATGTTGTTGTGTCTATCTGAATGAATGAATGGTAGGATTTTTGTTAATATGTATTTTTATGTTATTTCTTTTTCTTATGTTATGAATGCATTTACATGGTTGAATGCATGAAAATGTGAGGATTTAGATAAGTTTCAATTGTTTATATTCTACGAGCAAGTGCAAGGAGTGCATAGTGTCCTCAAAGTATGCATTGACAGAGTCCGTTTCGACTCAGAAGCTCAGAAGAGATAACATGAAACTTTTGTATGCAAGGAGTGCATAAGTGTCTGCAAGGTGTGCATTGACAGAGTCTATTAGACTCATAAGCTCAAGATAGATAGTTGACGGTGTGCACAGAGTCGATAGTTGGTTAAGTATGGAAGGAATCATTCTGATAAGATCAGGGTGTTGAGGAGGAACAAGTCCAAGAGAGATAACTTGGAGCTTGTATGAAGAGAGTGCATATTGTCCACAAGGTGTGTGTGACAAAGTATTTTTTACTCAGGAGCTCAGGAGGAGTAACTTAAGTCGATTTGCAGAAGGGTGCAAGGAATTGTTGCAAGGTGTGCATAGTCATCCATAGAGAATTTAAGCTGTGGAAGAGAACTTATTGCAAGGTGTGCACATGGTCAAATTAGACTAAGTGTTGAAGAAAGTGCTTTGAGGAGCAAAAGATTGAAGGTAGAACAAGCTCAAAAGGGAGAGTGGCGAGAATATTTCAATAGAGTGGAGCCTTTGGAAAGTCTCCAAATCAGCAAGTAACATCCATCTAGGAGGGAGAAAGATCATTCCATACCATTATATCTGGGAGAGTAGCACGGAGGTGAGCTGTAGAATCCTGTCGACACTTCGTGGTTCAGAGGTGTAGGAGTGTTTAAGAAGCGAGGTCACTGAAGTTTCGAAGTGGATCCTAGCCATTGGCTACGAGGAGGATACGTGGCAACGGATTAAAGAATTCAAGAGTTGGAGTTTCAAAAATTGTGTGGAGCAAGCGTAACCTTCGTGAAGACGCGAAGGCTAAAGTACAAATGGAACATCAGATCCAGGAGGACACACGATAGAGATCCACATATTGCGACAGAAAGTGTTTCATAAGGAGACAAGGGTGGAGGCCATAAAAATCATCGAAGCCAAAGCTACGAAGAGACTTGGCCTATGGTCACAACCTGTGGTCACATTGGAGAAGGAGTCTAGCGTGGGAGCTAGTACTCAAAAATTGGTGTTGCCAGAAGCACCAAAGAGTAGGGTTGTGGGTAATATTAACCTGCAGGTAACATCAAAGGGACATGTGTGTCATTTGTTTTGGTCTATTGAAGGCTAGAAGAGTCGATTTGGCTTAAGGTGTTTAAAGATCCTTGATCGAGAGGTCGCAAAATCCTCAGGAGGAAGGGGGGATGCATCATCTGACCAACCTATAATTAGGTTTGGGCCGACCTGTCACTTTACCCTCTTAATTAACAATTAACTGTCAAGGAACAATAGGGCCTAATTAACAAATATAATATAACAATATTATTTAACACTCTATCTTAGGTGGAATATTCTTCGAAGTTACACTATTTCAACAAATAGGGTTGAACCCTTTTGAAATACTTGATGGGGATAATGTATATATGAAATATAGAGAGGATATGGTCTCTTCCCATGAACTAATTATAACCAGGCCTTATCAACCTTTTTCATGGGATGAAGATAATTGATGGGTATTCTATATGCACTAATTCCCTCAATTAAATTGTCAACTTGGGGTAAGTAAACTTAGAGTTGTGGCACTGTATGAGCCAAGGAACTATAATTAGGTTTGGGCCGACCTGTCACTTTACCCTCTTAATTAACAATTAACTGTCAAGGAACAATAGGGCCTAATTAACAAATATAATATAACAATATTATTTAACACTCTATCTTAGGTGGAATATTCTTCGAAGTTACACTATTTCAACAAATAGGGTTGAACCCTTTTGAAATACTTGATGGGGATAATGTATATATGAAATATAGAGAGGATATGGTCTCTTCCCATGAACTAATTATAACCAGGCCTTATCAACCTTTTTCATGGGATGAAGATAATTGATGGGTATTCTATATGCACTAATTCCCTCAATTAAATTGTCAACTTGGGGTAAGTAAACTTAGAGTTGTGGCACTGTATGAGCCAAGGAAGAAAATATAATGAAAGGATTGTCTAGCTAAGAAGATGGTCTACCCTAGGGATCAACACTCTATCCAATTTAAAATTCTACTTTCTAAAGAAATGACTTTTAAAATCTAGTTAATTAACAAATTCTAAGTAAAGCAACCTCTAGTTAATAAGCTTCGAGCAATTCTAGAATTGTAAACTATTTGAACTAAGTAATCTTAAACAATGAACTATGGATTGTTTAACCTATCTCTAAATAAACAAATACAAGTGATCTATTTCAAAGCTAGTTAATCTATTCAATCTCTTTTTAAATAAGCAATACCAAGTAATCTATTTCAGAATTGTTTAATCTATCTATCTCTAAATGAACAAGTAATTAAGAAAGTAAACAACTAATCTGCCAAAACTATATTGACAAGTGAACTCTACTTAAAAAGAACTCATAACTATTTATATTTTGCAAAGAATAAACTTTAATCTACTTAACCAAAATAAAAAGTGTTATGACTGTATTCAAATTCTAATTGATCAAAACTATTTCTATCTTGTAGTAAAAAGAAGGAAAGTATTCAAAGGTGATGATTGTGCCTTCGGTGTCGAATAACGTCACGATGACATCTAACTATTAGTGACAATTCAAGTAGAATTAATTCAATGCTGACTTCTACAGAGAAATGGAAAGTATGGATAAGGAAATCTATAGAGAGTTTTTCCATCATAGAAGCAACACTAAGTATTCTTGGAATCCATGTGATCTCTAAAAATTGTGCATCAATCATTCACTTTATCATACAATTACTAAAAAATTACTCTATTCAAAATCACTAACCAAGCAAAGCTATAAAATCATAATTTAACTCTTAATTAAAAATATTAATTCAAATTCACTCTGTGCAAACCTCTAACTCTTAACTAATTCCAAATAGAAATTACAACTCAAATTCATAACTGAGATTTCATAATCTAAAATGAACTAATCTATCATCAAGAATCATATCCAAAATAACCAAAATGCTATTAAAAATCATAACTCAAAATCTATTTCTATCCTATCATGCTCAGGAAAAATCAATAAACAAAATAGACCTACAAAGAATAATTGAAATTGCAATTAAACCTATATAAATCAATACTATGTAAAAAATATCAAAACTTAAAACAACTAATCTATCAAAGATACAGATAAACCAATCTAAATTAATGCTCTGCCAAAATGATCAAAACTAAAGTAATTAATCTATCAAGATTTCAATGAACCTATCTAAATTAGTACCCTGTAGAGTAACTTATAGCTAAGAAGAAGAAGGCATAACACTACAATTAACCAACTCCTACAACCTGCAAACAAGATATAATTATTAACACACAACCATGGACGTCCCTCTATACACAGTTCAACAAGCAATATGCAATTAAGGAAACATAATTAGATAAGCAATTTGTAATTAACATATACACACAATACGAATTAAAATTGAGAAATTCATACATTAAAGAGACAATTTCGAAATCTAATTAAGAAACAAGATGAATGTAAATATATATTGATATACACAATCACCCAGACCACTGGTGGCCCCCCAACAGGTCGTGGCAACACTCCAACAAGAAACACAGCTGTTAAATTAACACAACAGTGTTATCAAGCATGAAAACATAGTATAAAACATAGTATTTAATAACATGTTAAATTTGTCTTTCAGTCGTGGTATTTATAGGTGATTACAACTTGAGAGATCAACCAATGGAAGGGTCGACCTTCTCTAAAAACAATAAACTCATTAAATGAGTTGTAACAATAACATATTCTAACAATCTTGTGAGCCACTCAATGATCACTGCAACTGCCCAATCCGAGGTGTGTCGAGCTTTGTAGCTGGAGGGCATGAGGGGGCATAAAACTCAGGTCCCCAATTCATCCATCAAATGCCGCCAATATACCAACCTCTGGATTCAATGCGCTCTGAGTGTCGGATCGCGTGCCAGATGGAGTGTCAGATCACGTTCCAGATCGTGTGCCGGATGGAGTGTCGGATTGCGTGCCAAATCAAGTGCTGAACGAAGTGTTGGATGAGGTACCAAATGGAGGATCAGATTGCTATTTTTCCCTATTGTAAGCAAACCATGTGTTAGATATTCATAAACATTTAATTGAGCTGAATTGATCACAAAATCATTGCAAAAATGCCAATTATACATACCTTGTGCAAATTTATGGTGAATTGATATATAAAGCTTTGAGAAAACCTTCAAAATGTCTAAATGAGAGCATATCATATGTAATATCACATGCAAAAATGATTTTTCCATTGAAACAAAATAATCAAAACAAGAACCCAAGATTACCCCCACGCCTAAGGATTTGCAGGTCCCTCTGCAAACAAAAATGAATCACTCGACATAACTAGACTCGTGAAGGAGGGGGTGGATTGGATTTAGAAGCTTCCCCCTCTTGTCCTGGGGATTTTGTCTTGGGCCTTTTATGATGTTTCAATCACATCTAGAGGCTTCAATTGGTAGTGGTCATTTGATCAACCAATCACTGAAGATAATTCACCTTTTCTTGCAATACAACATTGTCATGATGTAGATGCCTATCCATATTTTTTCACTCTTCCAATTGTTGAAGCAATTGAGCATTTTCTTGTTGCAATTTATCAATAACTGGGGTAAGATCAGATGGTTGAAAATAAGAGGGCTTGGATCCCTTGATGGATGTAGAAGGTATATCAACTTTGGAAAATGATGTAGGCATATGGGAGGAAGGAGTAATAGAGTTCTTTTAAGAGAGAATAGGTTCATATTTAACTTCTTTATCGGGCTCAATATCTTATACAAAAACTTCTCTGAGTATTTTATGGGGGCTTTCATGATCGTAAGATAATTGGATAGGATCCAAAGTGCTTGGAGGTTTTACATTTTGTTTTCCACTTGTACTTCGGGTACTTCTTCGAAAAGATTCCCCTTTGAACTGATTGGTTCCTCTTCTATTTGTAGGGACTGAAGGAAAGTCTTGCTTAAATGCATCTTGTAACTTCTTAGGTTGAGGATCAATAGGTGTTGAAAGCAATGGGGAATTATCAACATGATTTTTGGTTTTCTTACCCAATGAGGCTGTAGGGGAATCAACAATTTTCTTGGCCTTTTGATCAGACAAAAAGATAGTTTGAGTTGGAGGGTTTGGAGTCTTTGGGGAATGAGGATTAGATGGAGTAACAACACCTAAATACACTGATTTCTTGTTGGTCTTGACTGTGAGATGGATGTTTGAGAATTGGTAGAGGAATTCATCCCATGTCTTTCCCTGTTTTGTCAATTTAGTTATGACAAACAATTTGATGAGGCCGTGGTGGAATAGACTGTTGTGAGGGTTGGCCAAGTTTTTACGAACTTGGGAAGACATTTTCTCAAGAATTTTTAAGAAGTAGATATGAAAATTCAAAGGTTTATTAAATTGGAAATGGGCTAACAGATGAAAATGTCAAGCTTTGAAAATGAAGTACCTACCTTCACAAGTGATAAGCCTGGTAATTAAGATCAGAGGCTTAATCAATTCATCCTTGATCCATTCTTTTGACTACCCTTTGGCTCCATAATCATTTTGAAATTCAGGCTTAAATACTCTGTTATAGCTTGGACGTGGAAATTGATGGTGTTTGAACCATCGATCCCCAACCCTTGGAAATTTTGTGGCTACTGCAATTGATTCTTCAGAGACCAAGAAGGCCAGAGACCCTACGCGTGCCAGCCTCCCATCAAACCCAAGAAGAAATTGTAGTGAGATGCCATCGTCGTGGCCTTGCAGACTAACCAAGAATGGTCCCCACCCTGTGTGAAGGAAAATCTCTCTAAAGTCTACGAATTTGGGAATGGACATAAGCTCGGCATAGGAGGAAGTTTCATAGCATTTAGGCATGGTTACAGTGTAGAGGATGGGCAGAAGAAAGGAATCGGGCATAGGGTGAGCACGACACAACAAGAAGGGGATGAGTGGAATGGAAATTGGGGCAAAACACCCGATTTTTAATGCAATTGAGGTGGAAACGGTTGAATTCGTGAGAGAATTCATCACACACGATCGCCATGTGTGAATATGATTATGCAACATTTGAATTTTGAATGGTGTACTTTGGAGGAAAATGCAATTATGTGAGAATTAGATCAATGTCCAAGTGTTCAATTTAGACATTTGATCATAAAAATGTATTAAAAAGTTTGAATTTAATTATCAACATGAATTTTAAAAACATACCATTCAATTCATCTTAACTTACCAGTGAAATAGGTGTATCAATTCAAAACATCATTTTTGCATGCAATCATGGTCATTTATAGTATATGCATACCTCATATGATCCTCCATATGGCACTTCATCTGGTCATCCAGATGGCACCCCATTAGGTCTTCCAAATGGTACTCCATATGGCACTTCATATGGTACTCCTGTGCAAGTAGAAAATATCCCCATTATAATGGACGTTCACCCATAGCACTCAGCTTGGGAAATTTAAGACAGTCATGGTGGACAGGAGCATGGACGTGATAAGTGTGAATCAGATTATCCATTGTTAATTGTCTTGTCATCATTCTTGTAACACTATAAAACAACTTGTTCCTTTGTTCATAGGAGTGTAACACAAATCTGTAGTGAGCATTTAACAGTCTGTCATTGATCTGTAATTGACACAAAGAACTAGTTAAGCAGTATTTCATTAAAAAAACACACAGTGATGTCAGCAATATAGAATTTAGCATTTTAATAAAAAAAATTGTTGATATAATATCCCAGAATATCATGAAAATAATATAACATAATTTTTACAGAGATTCTACTTCCTCTTCTCATGGATTATAATATATATGGGCA
>CBVK0103064970.1:0-20708 GCA_900067695.1 Picea abies | reverse complement strand
TTTTGAATGTTTATTTAGGGAGGCTCATCTACTCCTTAAGAGTAAGGGATGGTATAAGGAAGTATAGAGATGCCAAGTAAAAGTGTGCTGAAGTCTTCTTATAATATAGAGGTAGGATATCATTTAGGTATATTTGTATATATAAGGGAAAGAAACAACTTATGGTGGTAATCGATTATGAACAAGGTTTAAGATATTTCAGAGAGATTAGTCCTCAAAAAGATTTTTGATAAGGTATGAGGGATCATCCACAAAATAATGAAAGATCATTATAATGACGATTAGAAACAGTGTTGGTGAAAATTAATTGATGAAAGCCACACTTACGGAGGAATGGCTAGAATTTGAATGGTAAAGAAGGGAACTGCAATCGCGTGAAAAGGAACAGTAGTTGTCCCGTTCAAAAACAACGGAAGGTGCGCAAAAAGGGAACAACAGATGCTCCGTTCAAAAAGCAATTGTGCGAAAAGGAATGACAACTATTCTATTCAAAAAGAAGTTGTACGAGAAGGAATGACAGTTGTTCCGTTCAAAAAAGAACAGCAGGCGCGCATGAAGGAACAATAGGTGCGCGAAAAGGGAACAACATGTGTTCCATTCAAAAAGCAGTTGCGCGAAAAGGAACAACGGTTGTTCCATTCAGAAAGAACAACAGGTGCGTGAAAAGGAACGACAATTGTTCTGTTTAAAAAGAAGTTGCGCGAGAAGGAACGACAGGTGTGCGAGAAAGGGACAACATCGTCATGATCATGTAAAATATAGAATCCATGTAATAAAACAAAACGGGAGCATGGAACAAAAGATGGTGCTAATTGTAGTTATCTGCCCTGATTCTTGTTTCCTAGATAGCCTTTTATAAAACAAACGAAAGAAGAAAAAAAACTAATCACTCAGTTGGAAAACAATGTACAGTATGTACAATATAAACATAATGCATCATTTATGGAGTTGGGGTGGCTGGGTTACCTTCCTAGCCAGCCAAAATATGCACCATAGGGTCTTTACTTACTTCTTGATAGAAAGAATATTTTGAAGGTGGCTGGTGGTAAAGTCACAGTCGGTGTCCATTGACTAGAAAGGGTGATCCAGACCCATCGATGGTGCTCAAGGTAACCATGCCATTATCATGGACTTCATTAATTTCATATAGCCCTAGCCATCGTGTCTATAATTTCCCAGGAAAGTCCTAAAATCTAGAATCATAGAGGAGTGCCCAATCACCTTTCTTGAATGATTTCTTCTTGATATGCTTGTTGTGCTAGGTTGCTCTCTATCACTGGATAACAACTGTGTGCTCCACAGTAGACAAGCGTGCTTCATCCAATTGGTTGAGTCGTTGAAGGCATTGCTTGTGAGCTTCTGTTAGATTTAGTCCAATTTCCTGAGCCATTCTTAGGGTCTTGATCTCGAATTCTATTGGGAAGATGGGTTCTTTACCATAGACTAGATTGTAAGGAGAGTAGCCAATGGTGTTACGCCAAGTTGTATGATAAGACCATAAGGAATTTGGGAGATCGGTAGCCCAATTCTGTCGGTTTGTTGAGACAGTCTTCGTCATAATTGCCTCTAGGACCTTATTGGTGCTGTCTACCTACCCGTTTTCTTCTGGGTGGTATGGAGAAGTAATTCTTTGCTTGATGTGATAGCTTTCTAGGGTGGCTATGATTCTATGGCCTATAAATTGTGACCCTCAATCAGTAATTATTTCTCTGGGTAGTCCATACCGTACAAACAATTTGAAAATGAATTTGATGACTACTTCTTCTGTTGCATTTGGTAAAGCTTCAGCCTCTACCCATTTGGTCATGTAGTCCATTGCAACGAGAATATAGGCCTTCTGATTTGACTTTGGATTAAAGGGGATGATGAAGTCCAGTGCCCATCTTTCAAATGGTTCTACAACTAGTTGTGTTTTCAAGGGCATTTCATCAGCCTGACCTGGTTTCCCCATCCGCTGGCAGTTGTCACATGTCTAGACATATTTCTTGGCATCTCTGAATATTGAGGGCCAATAATAGCCCATATGTAAGATTTTGTGTCCAGTCCTATGGTCTGCAAAATTCCCCCCACAAGGCTCGTCATGTCCTTCTTTCAGTATGTCATATATTTCGTCCTCTCGTACACATCGTCGGATCTGGAGATCAGCTCCTATGTGGAAAAGATATCCACTGATCCAAGTGAATCATGCACTACGCTCGACAATTAGTCATCTTTCCCTGGATGATAAATGTGTCGATAATCTTCCTACTGCTAGATAGTTTGCTACATTAGCGTACCAAGATGGTTTTGTGTCGACAACAAACATATGCTCATCTGGGAATTGATTCTCAGTTGTTAATGAGTCGTCTATTTTTGAGAATGAGGACAGGAAGTCTACGACAAGATTTTCTCTCCCAGGTCGATCTTTGATGGTAATATCAAATTATTGCAATAATAACAACCATCGAGTGACCCATCCATTAATAATTGGTTTATTAGCTAGATATATAATGGCAGAATGATCAATATACAAGATAACTGGATAGCCTGTTATATAATGACGAAATTTATTGATGGCATGTATAACAACTAAGAACTCTTTCTCTGTTACTGTATAATTAAGTTCGACTGAAGTTAGATTCTTGCTAATGAAATAAATGGCATAGGGTTTATTTTCTTCTTCCTGTCCCATAACAGTGCCTATGGCAATGTCTAAGGCGTCAGTGGAAATTTGAAATGGTGTTTTCCAGTTAGGTCCCCTCAACACTGGTGCTATTGAGGTCAGTTTCTTGAGTCTTGCAAAAGCCACATTGCATTTATCAGACCATTGGAATTCTACATTTCCTGTCAAGGCATGTAAAGGCACAACAGTTTTTGAAAAATTTGGCATAAATCTGCGATAGTATCCTGAAGCACCAAGAAAACTATGTACCTCAGTTTGTGTGTGTGGAGTAGGTAGATTAAGAATTACCTAAATTTTTGCTGGATCTACTCTAATTCCATCTATAGAAATGTAATGACCTAATACGACACGTTCTGTCATCATCATGTGACATTTTTTGTGGCTTAAGCATAACCTGGTAGTGATGCACCTTTCTAATACCTTCACCAGATTAGTCAAGGCTTGATCGAAATTGTCCCCATATGGAGTAAAATCATCCATGTAGACTTCGAGCCCTTCGCTAATCAGATCACTGAATATGCTCAGAATGGCCCTTTGGAATGTAGCTAGAACATTACAAAGTCTGAAGGGCAATACTTTGTAGGAAAAGGTACCCTAGGGACATGTGAATGTCATTTTATCCTAATCTTCTGGGGTAATCTGGATCTGATTGTAGCCGCTGAAACCATCTAGGAAAGAGAAAAATTTCTTCCCTGCCAAGGTATCCAGGACCTGATCAATGAAAGGTAATGGAAAATGATCTTTTTGAGTAGCTTTGTTTAGTTCCCTATAATCAACGCAGATTCGCCACTTCCCATTTTTCTTTGGGATGATGACTAATGGGGAAACCCATCAACTATCTGAGATAGGGTATATAAAATCCGCGTCCAACAACTTTTGTAGCTCTTCTTTAACAATGTCTCTGAGGTGGGGGTTCTATCTTCTTTGCGGTTGTCGGATAGGTTGGGAGTCTTTCTCAATATAAATGTGGTGTGTGCATAGTTGTGGATCAATACCTTTCATATCAGAGTACTCCCAGGCAAAAACTTGTTTGTATTTAGAGAGATTTTGGATTAACTTTTGTTGTTATTTCTCTTCTAGGTTGGCATTAATGTTCAGAGACTTCCCTGGTGCAATCTCAATGGATTTGCTATTGTGAATAGCGATAGTCAGAATTTGTTGTTCCATTAGATCTTCCGGCGGGTCTCCTTGTGCTTCACAGTCTAGAACAGCATGGAGCATCTAGCATGTTGGGTTACTTACAGTGGTTGGGTTGTTAATAAACCCACTGATTACATCATCTTCTAGCTGATTTTTTGTGCTTGAGGGATTCTTCCATCGTTAGGGGGGCACGCAGATCCTTCTCAGGATATCGTGGTGGTGGCAATTGCAGGTATACAATCATTGGACTAGGTTTGGCTGGGGGATATAAGATGATATTCCTTGTAACCCCTCCTCTACAAATTGTCATTTTACCCAATCTGAAGCCTATGTATGCATCAGTTGTCGCGAGCCATGGTCTGCCTAATATTAATGGATGCCCTTCAAGTGCACTTTTTGGGTTGATAATGAGAAAATCTGTGGGATATTCCCAAGAATCAACTGAAATGGCTATGTCATCTAGTGTGCCAGGTGGTTTGACCACTAATTGATTGACCAATTGTAAAATAATCGAGGTTGGGTCGAAAGAGTGAAGACCCAGGGCATTGCAAGTTTCCATAGTTAGAATATTGATGGCCGCCCCCAAATCAACTAGGGTATTTGGAAAGGAACAACCCTAAATCTGCAGTGTTACTATGGGGTTCCCTGGATTGGCATATTTAACTGGTGTTTCTCTACCCAAAATTAGATCAGATAAGGCTCCCACTACATGAATTGTTGATGATGAATTTTTTATTTTTCTGACGGGCTTCCTCCCACATAGCTCCTTGATTTTCTTTGTGTAGATCGGTATGTCTTGCAGAGCTTGTAGGAGTGGAATTTTGATGTATAAATTCTTTAGTTCCCCTACAATGTAGAAGTCATGATAGACGGTGGGTTTCGCTATCATTAGTCTTTTGGGGAACGAAGGAGAGGAAATTGCATCCTTATCAGAGTCTTGTGATTCAACTGTGTTCCTCACTTGCCTGATTTCTTCTGTTATTACCACAGTCGGAGGTGTTATTACTGGTTGTTTTTCATTCCCTTGTTCTTGGGTAACGTCATTTTGTTCAGGAGAGATGATGCGCCCCAATCTTAACCAAAGTTCATTGCACCCTACTGAATTAATTTCCCCTTCTCCACTTTCCATAATCTGGACGAGTTGAGCTGGTCTGTTATTGGGATTCGGATGGGGTTGGGTAGGTAATTGAGGGCACAATTGTGATTGGGGTGATGGGAGTGGAGTTTGTAACAGAGGTTGGGTTTGAGGGGTCATACCCATAGGTTGGTTATTCATCCCCATGGGGCGCTGTCAGTTCTGGTTCCAATTTGGGTTTTGGGTAGTCGAGTTAGGCCATTGTGGAGGGCAGGTATTATTCAAATTTTGCCAGGATGAGGTGGTGTATTATGAAATTGGCCAATTAGATCTTGTATTTGGTTGATTTTTCCAGTTGGGGTTTGTGTCTGGCTAGTTATTCCAAGTGGGGATTGTAGGTGGGTATTGCCAGGGCTGCCAATTCTGATTAGTAAATGGCTGGCCCTACCATGTGCTGCCAACATTCTACTATTGATTACACTGTCTAGGATTCTTCTGTTGATTGTACTGTCCAAGAAAGAAAGAGGAAGAGTCATGGAATGTATTTTGAGGCCAGGACTGCCACTGACGATGCTAAGCCATCGGATATAATGGTTTTGTCTCCTCTTTTGCCTCTTTGAATACAACTTTCAATCCAAGGAGTGATGGGTATTCTTCTGTGTCATGATCCTTGGTGCAAATAACATAGACCTGAACTATATCCAAGGGGCATTCTCTTGGACCGTGTATTTTTCTGTACCTATGGAAAAATACAGCCAAGGTTTGTTCTGCTGCTACCTTTTTCTGTTTGGCCTGCAATACATCCAATTGTGTAGTCAGAGTGCTCAAAATATCTGTTTTAAAGTTTTCTAGGAGATTACCGACTTCATCTCGTGTGACACCCACACTGGAGATATTGTTATTTTTTGTGAGGGACATCTGCATTCCTGACCTGGTCCGTGTACTCCCTCGTGAGCACCTGATACAAAATAAAACAATATCTTCATAAGTTTCCTGATAAATGTCACCTTTCCCCATTAAATTCAATGTTTCTACCCATTCATCTTTCATACCCTTGATCAAAGTTTCTTTGAGTACTAGGCCTGGTAATGTACCATAGGGTGATCTTTGCAAATTATACTAAAATCTTTCAACATATTCTTGTAATGATTCATTTTCTTTCGCAGTCATTTGAAAGATTTCATCTTTTAGGTCTCTGGTTCTGTAATAATCCTAATATTTTAACAAGAAGGTTTGTTTCATTTGGTCCCATGAATCTATGGTTCCACCTCCCAATCCCATGAACCAGCGTAGGGCTTCTCCCTTCAAGGGAGAGGGGAATAGTTTTAATTTTTGGGGTTCAGAGGTGTAGTCATACCCTCTACATAGGACATCAAATTCAAATAGGAATGCATCCAAATCTTTCAAAATCAATCCATGGAAGGTTGGAAGGTTTTGTAAGGGGATTACTTTCATGGGGCCATTGGCAACTGGATCAACTATTGGATACTCCAGCATGGAGGTCTGGGATTGTTGTTGATTTTCTTGTGCCATTTGTTTGAAAATGTGCCAAAATTTTTTAGGAGGTTCTTGATCCCGGTATTCTATTTGAAATTGTTGATTATTTGGTCTTCCTAGGGTTTTGACTGCACTCCCTTTATCTGGAATTTCGGATATGCCTCCTTCTTTCGCAGGAGACTTAGGATTAGGTGGTGGTGGTGGGTATGCCTTGGCAACCCCGCTAGTTTCTCCTATTCCCTCCTCCATATTATTAGGGATTCCCTCTTCTAAGGGGTTGAGCGGTGGGATATCTATGTTTTGAAAACTCTGCTTGGTCCCTTCAGATTTGCTATGAATTTTAGCGTGGGATGTAGTTGGTGGAACTATTGCTTTGAGGGATTTGGGTGGGTCCTTTCCTAGGTCCAACCGAAGCTTCAGATTCACCCTTTTTGATGATTTTGTCTATGAAAGTGCTTCTTCCAGGGATCACCAAACCCTGGGTTTTGGTAACTTTTGGTGGGGGTTTTGGATTTTCAAGATCCTTTTTTCTAGTCATACACACTTCAAACGACAACAAAAGAAATTTCAACAAAAGAAACACCTATGAGACGTTTCAACTGGAGGTAAGTGTTGGCATAAGCATTTTACTTATTACCTGCGTAGGTTCTTACCTTCCGTCCTCAATACTTGGTCCTCCAGAGACACAACCTATGCTACCTTTGACATTCTCCCTGGCAATGACACCAAAATGTTGGGCTCTAAAGATGTCTCAAAAACAACCTTAGTTTAACATTAATTTATCAACCCAGGGATTCATCTTTTATCTCAAGAATTCTGACAAAGTTTATGAAGGTAGCCTAAAATCATGTAGCTAAACTAGATCTGAGTTCATCAACAATCAAGTTCCTCAAATGTTCACCAAATATTCGAAGACCTAAATGAAATTGAAATCTGATTACTAAGATGCTGTAAAATGAAAGGAACTAATTAATCTAATTGAATTCACTTAACTATAAAGCAGTAATTGAATCTAAAAAAGGACTTGCAGATTTAATCTATCAACCATAAATTCTAATTACTGGAAAGGACATAGCGAATTATTCTATCTTTGAAAATAAATAACAACTATATTCTAATCAAAAGGGACAACTAATGTAACTTTACAGAAAGGAACAACTATCGTAACCTTAACTGAAAGGAACATCTAATGTAACTTTAACTGAAAGGAACAACAATTGTAAATCTAAAGCAAAGGAACAACGCAGATGAAAATGTGAGGAACTGTCAAGCAACAATCTTCAGAAATGGAGATCATAATAGCAATCATGAATACTTAAGGAAATGTCTATCTTCTTCAACAATCATCAATTCATTGATACGCTCATGCAACTAAAAGAAATCTGAATCACGAAATAGAAATCAAAACTTTGAACTGATATAATTACAGAACAAGTCAGTAGCTTCTTCAGACTGGGCCCTCGGTCTTTAGAAGTACTGCTACAAGAAACTCAAAATGCAGGGATGATAAAAACACTTAAAACTTTCATTGATTCCATAAGTGGTTAAACATTTCCAACAACTGCTTGCGCAAGACAATTCTGAATTTGAATACTTGAAATGCAGTTTTTCTCTTATCTTTTCTGGATCTATTACCCTCTTATATATTACAATAGTTCGGGTACATCAAGCTATCCCGAGGATTGAAAGATCCTCAGGATTGTTTTACTATTATAAAATTACAATATAGAAAATGTATTATCTTCAAACTCCTTTGCGCCTAAAAAGTCTTCAACCTTTAATAGATTGCGCATGGCCAAAATCTCTTTGGTTATGTTTGGCAATTATTTGTCCAATTCTGTAACAAAATCAAACCATTCCAATTGTAAATTAGAATCTATTTAATAAAAATTTAATAACAACCCTAAGAGACATACTAATCATATTCTTTCCTATCTATCCCTAGCTATCTAAAGAATCAATCAAAATCATATCATAAACTGTGGGAAAAAGGAATATATTTGTACCTTTTTCGTAACCCAACACCCCCTGTGGTTCGAATTGAACCTAATGGCTGCTAGGCCCTTCTTTCCCTTGATGATGCCATAGATGATTTGCAGGCTCACGGTTGGGATACATTCATCCGAAAATTCGAAGGTTATACCCTAGCGGTCACACAGGTATTTTCTCAAACGTTTGATGGTATCAGAGACAAAGTTGGGAATGTGCAATTGGAGGTCACAGAGGAATCTATAGCCCGAGAAACAGGGCTCCCATAGGAAAGAGAAAAGTGGTTCAAAAATGCTAAACTGGAGGAAGTTCCATGGAGCCTGTTCATGGTCTCTCGTGAATCTACCTGCTGCCCTAAAGGTATTCCTATTACCCTCTTGAAACCTCTATGGCATGGCCTTATTTTGATTCTGAAACAATTTATGACATGCGATGGTACGTATGGGCTAGTATTTTTATACCACATCCGACTGTTGATGTTGTTCCTAGGGTTTAAGCTGAACATGCCATTCTACTTATTAATGAGCTTACATAAGATGTCAAAACGCTATAATAAACAGAACTTGAACACTCTGTCAATATTATTTCATCACGAGCTTATACGAATTCTATTGCTATCGCACCTATCTCAAATTGAGGATATCTATGATAACTTCTTGTTTCAGAACAAATTTTCCCTGCCCAAAATCACAGTGAACTTGCCTCTACATTCAAATGTGAACCCCAATCCTGAGAACCCTATGACCAAAAGTTAATATTTTGATTCATATAATGACTATGAGCTTAATGAACCTATTTCTATTCCAATGCATTTTTCCTCCATGATGTATTTTTTCCCCCAGAAAATCATTGGAATAGGTAGTGGATTTGTTGAATCAGGGCTTTAGTGACAAACCCACTATCAAGAAAAATCGTAAGAGTAAGAAACATGAAAGCTCATATTTGAATTTTATAAATAAGAGATATGGTCGATTAATATCTAGGAGTCCAAGGAATCTAAAATAGGATCATTTGAGCTCAATCTCTGTGATCAAGGTCAATGATAATGGGTCCCATGAAGAGATCAAAAATTTCCTTGCACGAGAAGATTTGGACAACCAATGTCTCGGGAACAAAACTCTTGGTCAAGCTATGCAATATGACTTTGTTTCTACATTACCTCCTTTTCTAAAAGGCCAAAAGGGTTTTCCTGGCATAGGCCAAGATTTGAAAGAAGCCACAGGGAAGCACGAAACACCTGTTGTTGAATACATTCCACCTCGGCCTATTATTGCACCAGGGCATTGTGACAGTTATTTGGGTTGGGTAGAACGCTATTATAGGGACATATCATTTTTATAGGCATAAATAAAACATATGGATTCTTGAAATTCTCTGCTTGAACGAGAAAACCAAGAGATGAAAGTATGCACAGAACGGGAAAATAAAAGACCTAAAAGATCCGGTAATATAATTATAAAAAATGCAACCAACTTCAATGCCATCATTAATTCAGAACTATCTGACCCTTCATTGTCTAATTTCTAAATGGTAAAAGTGATTTTTTATTTTATTTCATTTATTATGTTATGAAAGTCAAAATAGGAAGATTTAGTTTTGATTTTCTTTGTTAATATAAGACTAGCTACAAAATCTCACGATTATGTAGCCAGTCTATTTCTGAATATCAATTAGCATTATTTTCTGAATATCAATTTCATTTTTGTTATTTATATGAAAATGATAATTATGGTGCTATTTACATGGAGAAACCATCTTGTATCATACATTGTATTGTTCAGTAGTTTCTTTCTTTTATTTTGATAAAAAATTGTAATAAATTTTGATAAACCAACTCCTACAGGAATGGTTTCATGTTGTACTATTTTTGTAAGACAATCTATTTTTTGGGGATTGCACTCTATGTTGCATGATAAGAATTGGTTAATCCAAAACTAGTTTAAATAGTGATCACTATTAGTAGTGAGGAGAACTTTTGCTGGAATGCATTATGGACAGGTGATTTGGTGAACTTATATGAAGAAGTTATTCACCATTGGCTTTAGACCTCTGTGATGCTTATTCCATTTTGTTCTTTCATTGCATCGATTTTATGAAATATTATTATGTTTGATGCAGCTTTATTCTGGTTATCATATGGTGTTTCATATTATTAAGTATTTAGATATTGTCTATAATTTGTTATTCCATTTTACATCTGTGATCAATCTGCCATTTGATTATCATCATTTTATTTTGGATATTAAATGACAAATTATATTAATACTTTGAATTGAGTTTTCCTTCATTATAATTTATTGATTATCATAAGATCGTAATATTTTTACAGTTATCTTTCTTCTGTCATATTCTCACCCCGACACATCAAACATTTTCTTTGAATTTATTCTGGAAATATTAACATCGTTTCTGTCATGGGTTTCCCTCACATGCAGAACAATTTGGAGCTCGAATTACACAAGAATATAAACTCAGTTTAATAGATTAGTTACAGGTTAGTTTTCTTGTTATTTAGTTAAATTATTTATTAATGAAATAAGAATAGCATGAATTAGCTTTGATTGTTTATGAATTCTTATTTCAATTATATTTGCTTAGAATTCATTTAGATCTTTAAAAGAAAATATAAAATGTATGTGCTTTCTTTATCTCTTTTATAAATACTTTTAAAAACATCCATTTCGCAAGATGAACACTTGTAATTAGTAAAATTATACTCCTAGTATCTTAGCTTTTAGATTAGTTTCTTTTTCTTTTATTATTTTTTGGATTTTAGCTGGCCAGCGGAGCCATTAAACCCGTCGGGTCATTTCATTCCAAATGGCTTGGGTTAATTAGACAACCCTATCTAGATTTGACCTTCCAGTTGATGGTGTGTCATTTACGCCTTTCAACAAATGGTGCTATAAGGAGGGATTGAATTTGATTGATGTCACATGGAGGTCGCAAGACACCTCCAAACAATCATTCTCCTATCACAATGTGTAGTCGCTCTAACACAAACGTTACACTTGAAACATAAAATACCTCAAATGATAACCCTGATATTCCTGTCAAACTAATGACACCACTCCCTCAAGAGATTGACGTCTAGGAAATTGTCCGTTAGTCACTTATAAGAACTCAAAGTGCCTTATTCCATATTAGACAACCTAGTAGACAACTCAGTCAGCCCCTTGATTTTACAAATCTACAAGAACAACTTCAAAGCACCAGTCTTCCTAGAAACACAGTAGGGACTGGAAATATCACCAATCCTACTCAAGCCCTTATCCTTGGTGCTAGAGGATATGGTATTCCACCATCTCCACCCAATTCTTCTCAACCTTCTTTAGAAGGTGAATCCTTAGATGAAGGCAGTTCTTCATCTGAACCATCTCATCCTTCAACACCAAAAATTCGCATGGAAAACCAAAATAATGATGCCAGACCTTGGCTCGACCAAGATGTCATGGTTGTACCTAGATCCCAACACCCACTACCTAAACACCCATAGAAATGGATGCCCAAATTTGATCCAGATTCCAAGTAATCAGCTGAATATCACATCAAAAAATTTATGTTGGCCATTAGAATTCGGAGTGTTGAAAATGAATATGTAGTTTGCATATTATTTTCTTATACTTTTGAGGGAAATTCCTTGACCTGGTATTTCGATCAACAGCCTCAAAGCATCATTTCTTGGTACAAGTTTGAAACTTGTTTTCTAGAAAAAATTGGAGATGATAAATCTTCGGAAGTCTTGGTTATGGAACTCTCTAGCCTAAAGATGAACCCTAAATAAAAAGTGAAAGACTTTAACCAAAGATTTATTAATCTAAAAAAAAAAATCCATGTAGATTTGATGCCCACAGAAAGTTTAGTTGTTGCATATTATACTAAGGCCCTGCACAATAACATAGCAATATGGGTTAAAAGGTCCAAAAAGAAAAAACTGTTAGAGGACTTTGAGGAGTCAAGACAAATTGAGAAAGATATATTGATCTTAAAAGATAATATTAGTAGTGAAATGCAAACAACTTCATCTTCTAAGAAGAAAATAGAAATTCTCACTAGGCCTCCTCAAACAAAAAATCAACAAGAAACTTTAGACTTGGAGAGCTTGCAGAAAGCTTTCCAGAAATTGTCCAATCAATTTGTTGACTTGAAAAGAACATCTGAGGAGGAATCTACAAGTAAAGGAAGTTTCAAACCTCCTTTTAGAAAACCTTTCCCTCCAAATCGACCAAACTCGACCACAGAAGGTCTAAATCTCAAAAGTTTACAGTATGCTTTGCAAACGATACTAGAAGCACATGATAATTCTTTTTTTGTTCCTCTTGAAAAACTTGATGATGAAGTTGAGGAAGAGGTACCAAAAGAATAAGATTCATATCCTCCTCTTTGTAAAGCCCATATATATATAAACATCGTTATCCTCATAAGTGATTTATTTACTTAACTAAGACAATATCTATTCAGCATAATATTGATATTCATACCAGCGACTTCAGTAATTTAGATTCATCAAAGATCAACGAATTCATAGCAGAATAAAAGAAATGCGTAATTTAAAAGGTTACCTCACTTTGATGCTAATTTCCGTTGCCAGCTGCTTTGCTGCTGCTCTCCTGCTACCTGCTACATAGTCCAGTCCTGTTGCAAACACAGAAAAATAATTGCCCAAAACTATTGTCCACCCTGCCAACTAGGAAAACGACCTAGCTCTAGGATATCTACAGATATCTTGGCCCTCTGAGCCCAAAACCTCTAGCAACCCGGTGCCTGCCTGATCAATATTTCACAACCAGAAAAACCCGTGCCTCAATCTGAGCACCAATCTCACAGCCCCTCTCGGCTCTCTGCCCATAGCAAGAAAACAGTCCCCCAGTAGAAAATGATCCCCCTCCAACTCCTTTATTGCTTCCTTATCCACCCTTTCACCGACACTCCTCCTTCCATTAAATTCCTTATCCCTACATTTAATTACCCTTATCCATTCCCATTAATTCTTTTATCTTCTCGGGATTCTTATGTGATCCCTTCTTGTGTACGCAACTTAATTTTAATGTTATATTTTATTCTCCACCTTTTATTTAATACTTAATTAATTAATGAATTAATTAATATTTAAATGAATCATTAACCATCATGACTAACTCATTAATAATAATCAATTAGAAATGTTATTTTAAGACATAAATATAGTTTAATAATCAAGGGTCGTTACATACACCCACCCTTCAGGAAACTTCGTCCCGAAGTTAAGGTATCTTATGGTACAAAGAACAAGAACATGGTTCACACATTCATAATAAGTAACCGACATTATTAGTAAGTAAGTCAAGAAAACTCATACATACTAGTGTATATGTACAAGAAATGCATGTGTTGCTAGTACATACAATTCTCGTACATGTACTAATAATCAAACTGTCATCCTTTAGTAATTTATGTATGCATCCAATCCAGTCAGCAAGACTAGTCTTTTATAAAATACAACAACCAATCAATTGTTTGATAAATTCTTAAATTACAATTATTTGGTTCAAAAATTTTATTTTAATCAATTGTGGTTTAGTTACATAATAATGAATATTCATATATACACATTTTTCTTCATCAAAATCCACCGTATGACAGCTCTCCATATAGTCTCAACTATTACTACTCATCCTTCCTCCCTAACCTACTTCCAACTCCATTCCTATCCGTCCTCTGCGAGACTATCTTGGAGCATCAGCTATACTGACCTAACTCCAAATAGAACTCGTAAGTGGAAGTGTCGCTATCTTGACCAATCTTCCCTAGCAGGCAACTGACAATCATCATCACATGACCTGGGGAGCATGACTAGCACCATTCTCCCATGACTTCAGGTTTCGGAGGATACATGGTGGAAAATGCCTCCACCCCTCCTAATCAGATCTAGGGTCCACCCCTACGATGGCCCACCCTACAATGGAGGATACACTATGGGAAATGCCTCCACCCCTCCTAATAGAACCAGGGTCAACACCCTACAATGGAATATACACTGGCACCGTGTTGCTAGAGGTTTTGTCATCGTTTATTTGGTTTTGTGCAGTGTTAGTACCAAAATCATGCAATAGTCCATGTATCGTAGCAATGCATTCAAATCAATATAATTTCCATATACAATATTCATACCATAATGTTTCTCAGTCAGTGGTCCTGATATACACTTTCATCATCACTATCCCTTGGCTATTTCCTAGCCCATAACCTGCAGATTAATCTGTAACACAAACTCATACATTTCTATGCATTATCATCATGTAATTGCATACTAGCATCATTTCACTTTGGTATCCCTGTACCAATAAGTTAACATCAAAGTTTTCCAATTAGAAATAGATCTCGTAATATCCCATAATTCAAATTCGTCACCCATTCACAATATCATCATTTCCCCAAAATAGATTCCATCGTATCCGACATCATTCTGACAGTATTTAAACATTCATTAAATTCACATTCTCACAATATTTCGCATCATATACATCATCATCAACAACATTTAAACATTTGTAAAATTTACATTCACATAATAGATTGCATTACATGCATCATCATCGATAACACTTAAACATTCGTAAAATTTACATTCACATAATAGATCGCATTACATGCATCATCATCAATAACACTTAAACATTTGTAAAATTTACATTCACATAATAGATCGCATTACATGCATCATCATCAATAACACTTAAACATTCGTAAAATTTACATTCGCATAATAGATCGCATTACATGCATCATCATCAATAACACTTAAACATTTGTTAGGGTTCATAAATTTTAAAGTTTGAGTGTATTACTTAATAGTTTCACCGTGGTGAGAAAATAAAGTGTATAGGCCTCAGGTAATCCTGGTTGTCTAAGTCAAAAGGTGGTGTTACATACACCCCACCTTTGAGAAACATGTTCTCGAGGTGGTCAAAATAGTGAGGGATAGTCTCGCCGTAGTGTCTCGGCATCTTCCCAGGTAGCAGATCCTGGACTATACTTGTCCCACTGGACCTGTCTACGTTGCTGGCGATGATCGAGGTGATGCGCTCGCTGCCATTGAAATCCCTGCAGCTTCTGTCCTTGGTCCAAATCTGTTACCATATGGTGGTGGCCTTGAGCCCCCTCCCCTAGGAAATGTCCTCGGGGCCTTTCCTATGAATCCTAGGTGATGCAGAAATGTCGGTCTTGCACCCCCAGTCAAGTTCATATGTTCTTCCACGTAACGCGCATTTTCCACCACCTCCGCTACGGAAGACGGCTTCCACATCCTCACCATAGCTCTTATCCTAGGGTTCAATCCATAGATGAAGCGCTTTGCCTGTCGTTGGTCACTATCCAAATACGACACATATTTGACCATTTCCATAAACCTGATCTCATATTCTTCTACCGTTTTGTTTCCCTGTACTAAGGCATGAAATGCCCCAACCTGTTGTTCCTCGTAGTATGCCGGTAGATATTTCCTCCTGAACCTTTCCTTGAAAAGTTCCCAAGATACTGTGTCTGGGGTAAGGTGCCCAGGTTACCCCACCAGTTCTAGGAACTGTCTCTTAACTGAAAAATGGTGATCTTTGCCTTTGCGTTGGACGCATAGTCCCTTAGGGAAAAACACCGGGTCATGCCTTCCGACCATGCTTCTGTGCGTTCACTGGCGCGACCTCCGGAAAACTCTAGAATTTTGATATTTTACAACTCTCACGTGATGTCTTCAGGTGGAGGTCCCCCCCCTGAATCCCTTGACGCTTCTGGATTACCCGTTCCAGACAGTGGAGGTTCCACTTCAATCCCTGCCGGTTGTTGCCCCTTTAGAGTCTCGTTGATGGCTTCCAACGAGTGCAACATGAGGGCTAATTCGGGCGATGGTGGTGGTGGCACTGGCGGTGCTTGCGACGACGCTCCCCTACCTCGACTCCCTCGAGTCCTGACCATCCTGTATGATTTGTCCTGCATCCACCAAAGTTGTCAGGGTGAGTTCCAGGATGTTTCAAATTGGTGCTACTAAACTTAGAAATAGGGTTAGGCGTAAGTTTTCTTTACTTATCTGTAAACAGACATTACTCCATTAGGGGATTGGCTAGGTTAGGGTTAGGTTTAAGCATCTAAGCTTTGTTTCTCGCCCCTATGAAAATACCTATTGGTTCCTTTTCCCTGTAGCTGCGTTAGCCTTGTGCCTCACTTGCCACTTCCTATGCTTACGCTCCTAGTGCATATGCCGCCTCCTTTCCGCTTGTCCTAGTCTGAGCCTTTTTAATTTATGCTTACAACTTGACTAAAAATGACTTCCGTCCTTATGTTTATTAATTTACGCCGAGAGGCATACACCTATCGAAAATGGGCACAATTAATGATCTTTTAATCTTATTTAACCTTAAACCATTATCTAATGGCTACGCATTGAAGATGCTGGCATATTCTTAGTCGTCCTCCAAAATCAATGGGTCACATTTATCGTTCATAACTTTCTTGCATTTATCACAACGTCTGTTAACATGTTTACTTTTTAACATTTACCTAATCATATAAAAAAAATGTTGTAAGGTTATATAATTACCACATTTAACGATTAAATAGGGTTAAATTGCGGCAACTAAATAATCGTCCACAACTGCCAGCCACGTTTCGGCGTTTGTCAGCGCTATGTACCTTTCGGCGTTAGTGTTCTTCTTAAGACGCCGCGTTGAGCACATACGTCCCTTTGTGGGATCCTCCATTTATGTCTTTGGCGCTTGATAGCTTGGCATGTGACCTGTATGGCTCAAAAAGCGCTTGATAGCTTGGCATGTGGTCTTGGGTATGACAATTAAATATTTAAATGTGAAATTATTTGAAAAAGAAACAACACATGGCGTGTATGTAAGGAGGCCATTGTTAAAGCTTTGCACGGTGGGGAGGTTCGGGGTTCAATTCCCACAGACTCCATAATTTTATTTTGTTTTACTAAAAAAAAATCAAAATACCTAATTAATTTTAATTTAATTTAATTAATTTAATTTTTATTTAATTAAATTAATTTAATTTTTATTTAATTAAATTTAACTTAATTTAATTTAGTTAATTTAACTCAATTTAATTTATAATTTAAATAAAATAATTTTTTTTGAAACCCCCATTTTTTTTTAATAATTATAATTAAAAATAAATAAATAAAAAATTTAAAACAATTAATTTATTATAATTAAAATAATAATAAGAAAATAAACAACAAAAATAAAATAATATAAAATAACTACTCGTGAAATACTACATGTACAGGAATCGGCATCGTGGGTCCTCGCATGAGGCCCACGTGCCCAGCCTCCGGTTCTTAGTACCACACCCCTGTCTCTTCGACCCTACGCGTGCATTGTTGCTTGCATGAGCTGTGAACTTCAATGCAGTTTCATAATCATAACAAACCTCGCAGTACCTTGCTTTTCCCTTACCTTACCGATTTCTCCACCTTTTTCTGCACTTGGAGTAGCGTCAAATTGAGACTGATCAAACCCAGGGCGCTCAAGCACACCAGTCCCACGTCCTCCTACAAGTCTTCCACTCATACTGGTAACCATAATTTTTCTTGTAAATCTCTCATGTTTAAGCTACGTCCAAGAAGAGCAGGAGATGAGAGTTAAGCGGTTGGGCATGATACCGAGAGCTGAAACTTGGGTGCTTCAGGGTCTGGACATGGGTGCAGTACGTTTTGAGCTCTGGATCATGTATTTTTCTGAAGCACAACTACAGGGTTTCAAGAGTGTTTTTTTTTTTTTTGTATTTTAGGCTTTGGCAATTCATGTAATGTAGTGGTAGGGTATTATTGTTATTTCTGGTAGACGAATTGTGGCGGAAAATGCATTTATTTTATGTTTTTATTCTTTACTTCTATATCTGTTGTAGAAAACGAGTAGCTCTATCGAGATTTACATTTTATAGCTATATCTGTTGTAGAAAATGTTCGCTAGTTTACAACAGAACAACAGATTTACTCTATATATCAGATATATAGATATATCTGATAGAGCTATCCTTTATGAGTAGCTATAAAATGTTCGCTAGCAGGTCTGTTTTCTTCTTATTAGACATGCTTCTATCCAGATTTGGAGATCTAGAATCATGCTTTTTGTTTAAATCTGAAATCTTTGATCCAGACGGATTTGAATCTGAACACTGCAGGCATTTTTAGAAATGTTTGAGAGATCTGTTGGATTAATCTAGGGTTGTGGTATTTACTTATGGATTTTGACTGTTGTTAGCACTGTAACATTTATCCATTGTTTACTAATATTATACACCTGTAATGTAAGATTCTACGCAGCGCAAGTACAACAGCGGGGATACGAGAAATAAGGTACAATAGTTTGGTTCTTCAAAACAAACTATTGAGGCCCTTATTATTCTTTAGGCGGGTAGCTACCATTCCGAGGTCTATTTCCCCAGTTGTTCCTCTTCCCGATCGATCTTCTTAAATAATAATAGGGGATCGGGTTGAAGGGAGCTTCAACGGTCCCTTTAGGCACCTTGAATAAGAGGCATTCCCACCATTCATATTCCACCCGGTCAACAGATCCTTTCTTACGATCTGGATTAAAATCCATTGTGGGTGGTGGAGCGCTAGAAAACGACTGCAACACCATACCCGTCGAAGCTCATGTTAGACTGACCAGGTATTTCTTTGATACGAACCAACGGTAGAGACTCTTTCTGCTCTCAGAAGAACGAAATGGGCTTAGATGCATGGGATACTAATCTTACGATCTTATGGCCCTCTGTGTCCTTGAGAATTGAATTCCACTATTCGAACCGCTTCGTTCCGGGAAGAAGAGAAGGGTTAGGTCAATCAGTTCACTTCCTCACTAAGCTTTCAACGAGCACCGGAAAAATGCTTCTAGTTGGTTTCATTGTGAAACAAATTCTTATTTTAATAGCATTGTGTATTGGGCGTGTGTGCTCATCCGTGCTATTTATGGCATTTCTGCCGTGTTGTGAGTTTCCAATGTTGTCGTACTTGGACAGAGCATAGTGTGTGGGTGTGGGAGCTTCCAATCTTGCCGTAAGTGCTATGTGAATGGAGTTTTTCCTTTTTCCAAGAAAACCAATCAAACTCGAGGCCTTTTTACCTTTTTCCCATGGAGTTATTTCATTCACCACCAATTTATTGGTATTTATACGTGTGACAACCTGTTTACAGCAGGAATGTCCTGAGAGAGAATGAACTCGAGATCTCAAATTAGGGTTTAAGATTTATTTCCGGACAAAATGTTGAAATAGGGACTCAGCAGTGGTACGTAGAGAATAATTTTTTTTTTTATGAAGAGAAATGTTTATAGGAGCTCATCATTATTAAAAAGGAAAGAAAAGACAGATAATGATCACATATTTTAATTAAAAAAAATCAAATTAAATGTGTAAACAAATGGCATCGTATCATAATAGGAATATATTTTTGAAGTTTTTGGTTCAGTTGTTTTCTAGTTAGGGCTGAAATCTGATTATCAGACTCATTTTAACTTGGATCTATTAAGCATTAAGACATGTATATTAAAACCTAGATCTATTAAGCATTAAAACCTGGATGTTGTATGTTTTACTTTGGTAAAATTGTAATGCATTTATTTTTTTTGTTTTTATTAAAGTTTCTATGTTTTGTGTGCAGGTTAAGTGTGGCTGGAGTTTTTTCTCAACAGAATGTACAAATAAAAACTACCCCTTATTTAGGCCCTCGCTTCCAGATTTGAACCAGGGCTCTGATACCAAATGTAAAGCCCATATATATATAAACATCGTTATCCTCATAAGCGATTTATTTACTTAACTAAGACAATATCTATTCAGCATAATATGGATATTCATACCAGCGACTTCAGTAATTTAGATTCATCAAAGATTAACGACTTCATAGAAGAATAAAATAAATGCGTAATTTAAAAGGTTACCTCGCTCTGATGCTAATTTCCATTGCCAGCTGCCTTGCTGTTGCTCTCCTGCTACTTGCTACATAGTCCAGTCCTGTTGCAAACACAAAAAAATAATTGCCCAAAACTATTGTCCACCCTGCCAACTAGGAAAACAACCTAGCTCCAAGATATCTACGGATATCTTGGCCCTCCGAGCCCAAAACCTATAGCAACCCGGTGCCTGCCTGATCAATATGTCGCAACCAAAAAAAACCGTGCCTCAATCTGAGCACCAATCTCATATCCCCTCTCGGCTCTCTGCCCATAGCAAGAAAACAGTCCCCCCGTAGAAAATGATCCCCCTCCAACTCCTTTCTTCCTTCTTTATCCCGCCTTTCACCGACACTCCTCCTTCCATTAAATTCCTTATCCCTACATTTAATTACCCTTATCCATT
>CBVK0103064969.1:0-10577 GCA_900067695.1 Picea abies | reverse complement strand
TAAGACATAAATATAGTTTATTTAAACTTTTAGGATTATATTGTTAAATTAATTATACTTAATAATCAAGGGTCGTTACACTCTTTTTGGGCACTTGTCAGACAATATTTTTCAAGCAAATTTTGAAATTGTTCACCCCTACAACACTAGAAGCAAAACACAAAACAAGCCTGCACCTAAAATGAATAAAAATGTGTTTCCAAAACAAGCAAAGCAAACTGAAACTAGACAAAGTCTAGCTTCCCTAGTTTTAGAGTATGATTTAATTGAATATTTGAAAAAAATAAGGTAAAATATTTATGTTTTTGAACTGCTGAAATTTCCTCTTATTTTGCAGAAAATGCTTCAAAGCATCGCTAAAAACAGTAAAAAGAATGAGGTTAGCAACAAAAATCAACATAAATTGATTCAAACACAGCTAAAAATGTCCCAACTAAAAATACATATGAACCTCAAGACAAAAGGGACTTAGCAAAAAAAACTATAGCAAATGTAAATAAGACTGTTTCAGGGACAACAATAAAAAATCAGCAGAATTCTGTTGTTTCTGCACAGAAAAATGTTCCCCCTTTTTATTAACCTTTGAAATTTTTAATAGGAATGTACATAATTGTATGGTTGACTCTGATGCATCATCAAATGTGATGCCTCTGTCTGTATGCCAAAAAATTAATGTAGAAGTAAAACCTTCTGATCTTAAAATTTTCCAGCTGGACTGAATGAGTGTTAAAGTAATTGGTGAGCTTAATAATGTGTTGATTAGATTATCATCCAATCCTAAAGTTCATCAGATAATTGATATTATCATTGTTGATATTCCTGAAATTTATGGTCTGTTTTTAAGTAGATATTGGTCAGAACAACTACACGGTTATTTTGCTACCGACCGGTCTCATTTGTGGTTGCCTAAAAATGGACAGCCCAACAAGATTAAAGTAAACAAAGAATGTTACCTTAAGCATATTGTGACAGATTTGAAAAATCCAAACAAGACTTTCATTACTACAACAAATTAAATTGAAACACAGGGGATGAATACCTTTTTTGGTAGCTTCATGACTGAAATTTCTCCTATCACGGACCCAAAACAACAATATGAAGTAATAGTCTTCACTTAGGTATCAGCTTCACCAAATACGCCAAATATTGCTAATGACGCACAGATTTGGTCCTTATATTTTGATGGATCTAAATCCCGAGAAGTAGCAAGTGCTGGCTATGTACTCATCGACCCTATAGGTAATAAAACTTTTATTTCTTGTCCATTAGAGTTTGAATGTACTAACAACACAACCGAGTACGAAGCACTTCTGCAAGGACTTAGGAAAGCACTGGACATGGATGTGCAAAATTTGGTAGTTTTTGGTGATTCAAAAATAGTAGTTAAATAGGTAAGTAATGCAATATACTGTTTGTCTCCACATCTGAAGAGTTACCAAATCGAGGTATGGAGTTTAATGCATAAATTTTTAGCATTTAATATAAATTATATTCCTAGGATGAGTAATTCAGAAGATGATCTACTAGCCAATGTTGCTTCTAAATTGTTGCTCGCTGAAGGTCTTTCTCCTAATGTGTTTTTGATCGAATTTTTATTCAAGCCGTCAATCCCAAACAACATCACAAATTGGAGAGTATTCGATGATGACCAGCAGATCATCAACTTTCTGCATATGGAAGAAACTTTCCAGGATGCAGTTATTGATGAAGGCACTCACAAAGAGAATCTCCAAAACTTCACGGTAATATCTGATCCTTGATCTCCTGAATCAACATCCAAGTTGGTAAACTCTATCCCTAGATCTGTTACGAGATTAGAGAAATTTTATGACTTGCACGATAATTTTAGAGGGGTAGTCAATTGCAAAACTAACAGTTCCTCTTTGATTTATGAAACTATTAATTTAGGAACAAGAGATAATCCTCAAAATATTAATCTGGGAAAGGGATGTTCTGAGCAAGAAAGATCCTCTTTCATAAAATTATTTAAAGAATTTAAATATGTATTTTCTTGGATGCACAATGACTTGAAAACTTTAGATCCAAACATCATACAACATGTAATCCCTATGAAACCCCAGACTCATCCTTTTCAACAGAAATTGAGGAAAATGCATCCTAAATTGGAACTTAAAAAGGAACTAAACAAATTACTAACTGCAAAGATAATTTTTCCAGTTAGGTATACTCAATAGGTGTCTAACTTAGTCCCTGTAAGGAATAAAAGTGGTGAAATTCGACTTTGTGTCAATTTTTGTAACCTAAACCGAGCCTCTGATCAAGACAACTACCATGTTCCACCAATGGAACAAATTTTACAACAAGTGTCTAGTTCCAAAAGACTATCCTTGCTAGATGGTTTTTCGAGATACAACCAGGTCCTTATGTCTCCTTCAGACGAGCTTAAAACCACCTTTCGTACCCCATGGGGCACATAAGCCTACAAGAAAATGCCTTTTGGACTGATAAATGTTGGTGCCACTTTACAAAGAGCAATGGACATTTCTTTCCATGGCCTCATTAACCAATCGGTTGTGTTCTATCTTGATGATGTCACCGTCTTTTCTAAAAACAAGAAAGATCACTTGTCTCACCTTAGGGATGTCTTGGAATGATGTTGCAAGTACGGCATATCACTCAATCGTAAGAAATCAGTCTTTGCAGTAGAGCAAGGAAAACCGCCTGGCTTCATAATATCTAAGGATGGAATGATTATTGATCTCGAAAGAACCCAAGACATTGCTAAACTTCCCCCTCCTTCCAAAAAGGCCATGCAATCTTTTTTGGGTAAGATTAATTTTGTCAGAATATTTGTCCCGAGTTTCTTAGAAATGGTTAGACCATTACAAAATCTAATTAAAAAGGATGTTTTGTACCAATGGGGACCTCAAGAAAGTCAGGCTTTTGATTCAATTAGAAAAGCAATAATAGAAGCCCCTTCCCTGATGAGTCTTGATTTTTCTGAGGATTTCACTCTTTACACTTTTGCATTTGATAGATCTTATGTTGTTGTGCTTACACAGAAAAAACGATGAAAGCAATGAGATACCCATTTCCTTCATGAGATCTTATTTTAAAGGAGTAGAACTTAATTACCCAATAGTATATTAGTAGGCATATGTTGTTTTTAAAGCAGTGAAACACTTCCAGTCTTTCCTGTTGAAATCCAGAACCAAATTTGTTGTTCCTTACCCCGTTGTGAGAAACTTGTTAGTACAAAAAGAGATGGGTGATAAAAGGGAAAATTGGATGACTTCACTACAGGAATATGGCCTTGAAATAAATCTTGCACAAATTTTTAGAGGTCAAGGCCTGTGTAAATTAGTGGTTGATTCAGTTGAACAATTAGAAAGTCAAATAAACACATCAACTATAAATCAACATAATGAAAAACAGATCAGTTGTGTACAAGCTACACCCAATTCTTGGTATGAGAATACTAGATTTTATTTAACACATGGATTTTCTCCCTGCAATCTTGATCCTAAAAATAGAAGAGCACTTAGGCTTAAATCTGCATCTTTCTAGTTAATCAATGATATATTATTTCAAAATAAATTTGATGATGTTTTTCTGCGTTGTTTATAAAAGGAGGAGTCCAGAAAAGTGTTGTCTAAACTTCATGCCGGTGATGCCGGCGGTCATTTTGGTGGAGATAACACTACCCACAAAGTGCTAAAGGATGGGTAATATTGGTCTGTACCTTGTTTAAATATGCCCATAAGTTGTCCTGTAAGTGTCTAATCTGTCAAAAGGCTGTAGGACGGGTGAAAAAGGAAGCTTTTCCTTTGCAACCTATTACTGTAGATGCATCTTTTCATCAATGGGGTGTAGACATTATAGGACCAATCAATCCACATTCTTTGTAACAACACAAGTAAATCCTCACAACAACAAACTATTTACAAGAATATCTGAAGATATACCTTTAAAAGTGGTCAACACCAATCAAGTAGTGTCTTTTATGAACTCCCACATCATTACTCAATTCAGAATTCCCGAATTTCTGGTTTCTGATAACACCTCTTATTTTTCATCCCTTGATATGAATGTTTTTTCTCTCAAAAAGGGGATCAAACTGAAGTACTCTACAAGCTACTACCCTCAAGGGAATGGCCTAGCAGAATCGACAAATAAGAATTTAATCAATATTATCAAAAGGATAGTTTTAGAAAACCACAAGAATTGGCACAATGCATTGCATAATGCACTTTGGGTTGATAGGGTAACTCCAAAAGTCTATGCTGGTAATTCTCCTTTATTCCTCATTTACGAAAGAGAATCCATCCTCCCCCCCCCACATGTTTTACTTCCTTCTCTGCAATTATTGTAGAGAGTTCAAGAAGAAGAGTGTCTGCCTCTAGGAAACCGGATAAATGCTTTATTAAAACTAGAAGAGGTGAGAACACAAGCTAAATAGAATCTGGATCACCACCAGTAAATTGCGAAAAGATGGTTTGATTCAAATTCATCTTCTAGTAAAAATTTTGATGTTGGAGATTTGGTTCTCAAGCGGGAAAAATCCCACAAGGGAAAGGGGGAACATACCAAGTTTCAAAACCTGTGGCTGGGACAATTTGTAATTTCTGAAAAATTGGGTCCTATCTCTTTTTTTCTGCATAATTTGGAGGGACAGCCAGATACTTTCCCAGTGAATGGCCAGGCTCTCAAAAAGTATTTCACTTGATGATTTCTGATCCACCCTCTTGTAAATATTTTTTTTAATTCTCTTTTCTGTTTTTTGATTTTGGTTCTTTTCATTTTGCTTGATTTTGATTTGTTTTTTAAAAATGATCATGTCTGAATCACCATTCATTTGTTGAAGGGAATCAAAATTATTATTCATTAGCATCAGTTGATAACTTTTCAAGCACCTAAACAGTAAATGCTAAACTCAGATCAACAGAAGTAAGTTTATGTTCAATCAGTGTTTCTGGTTTCTCATTAAAATTACAAGAAGATGTGATTATCCTTAATAAAATTTTAATGTCATCCCTTTTTTAATGAAGACAACTCAACTGCGATTTCCCATCCTTGAGATGGTTTCTTAACAAAAATCTAAGTGTCCAAATCATGATTAAGGTCATCAGAATAGAAAAATGATTCTTAAATGATCAATTGTTTTCCATTATCAAACTATGAGATCTTCAGTATCACCCCAATCTCTTGAATATCATGAAGTTTCTGCAAAATTATAAACAAATTTTAGAGAGTTAGAAGCACTGTAATGTGTGGGAATTGTATGTAAACCTATCAAGACACTGAACAGGTTTGCTGGCAGTGGGTAAATGCACACATGATACCAGTGGGTAAATGCACACATGATACCAAGGCAACATTGTCGAGGTATTGAATAGGCCTGCTAGCAATGAAGCAATGTTGGGTTCAAGAAGATTATCAGGTATGCCTTTTAATTTGATCAAGTGTGAAGATGTTTTCATCATGAATGGACGACTCTTGGAAAGGATAGAAGTACTAGAGTGGGTTAAATGACATACCTGTCGAGGCTATGGATGCCTATTGGTAGCAGTGGCCCTGTCAATGATATCAAAGTCAACTGTATAAACATCGCTACACCTATAATCTAAATAAGATAGCAGGTTACATCTTTGGACATAAATACATTCAATGCTAAAACTGTGTTATTTTTTGAGATATGATTGGAACACTTGATCTGTCGTTAACTGTTTATAAAAATTTATTTCATCTGTGCCCCTGACATAAATTTTATGGTGATGCAGAGATAACTTCTTCACCCAGTGTGTCATCATTGTTGGAAGCCACCAATTCTGTCGAAATTTATCACAATTAAAAATCATCACAAAGAGATGAAATCTTTCTATAGATGCCACCTCCTTACATTTATAAACGTTTATCTCTTTTGGTTTCGAGGCGATTTATTGGGATAAATTATCTTATAAGTCTTTCGTTTAGATTTTTGTTTATTTTGCTTAAAATTAATGACTACAAGCATGAAGTTTAAACAAAAAAATTGGCTTGGGTAATGATTATGTAGTTTGTATTTTTCTTCTATTCTTTTACCTAAGAGATTACACTTTGAGGGAACCTATAAGTTACTAAGTTTAAATTTCATAAGCTCATTGATTAATTGATTGCTACATTTTTTATGGATTATGGGATTATCTATGGTTGATTGTATGGTCTGATTATACGATATTCATAATCACGTTGTAAATTTGGGTTAACAATTGATATATACTCTTTGCTCTATCAGTCATATCATTGTCATGTCACTCGGTACAAGTCTAATAAACCCACGAGTACACCTCATCATGTTTTCATGTACATTTAATGACCTTCATTCATTGTTTGAATTGGCATTTGATAGTGGGCGAGGGTTTGATCTTCATTATGTGAAATGGATCATAGGTCTGCGTGTCCTCTAGTTTTTTGTCTCTCCAAACTGAATTTATCAAACATGACAGTCTCCCATTTTCATAGGTATCAGCCCGTTTTGGTTTTCACAGACCTCTCCTTGCTACTTGTTTATTAACTGTCGAAAAACCCCCTTTCGTGTTGTCTATTGCGTCTATTTTACAGTGACCATGGCCCTTTTGGTTTGAATCGAACCTGATGACTGTTAGGCCCTTCTTGCCCATGATGATGCCATAGATGATTTCCAGGCTCATGGTTGGGATACCTTCATCTAGAAATTCGAAGGTTATAACCTGGCAGTCACACAGGCCATTTCTCAAACGTTTGATGGGTTCAGAAACAAAGTTGGGGATGTGAAATTGGAGGTCACAGAGGACTCTATATCCTGGGAAATAGGACTCTCACAGGAAGGCGAAAAGTGGTTCAAAAATGCTAAACTAGAAGATGTTCCATGGAGCTTGTTCATGGTCTCTCGCAAATCTACCTACTTCCCTAAAGGTATTCTTATTACCCTCTTGAAACATCGATGGAACGACCTTATTTTGATTCTGAAACAATTTATAACATGTGAGGGTAGGTATGGGATATTATTTTTATACCACATCTGACTGTAGATGTTGTTCCTAGGGTTTAAGATAAACATTCCATTCTACTTATTAATGAGCATGCATAAAATGTCAAAACATTATAATAAATAGATATTGAACCCTTTGTCTAGATTATTTCATCACAGGCTTATATGAATTCTATTTCTATCGCACCTATCTCAAATTGGGGACACCTGGGATAACTTTCTATGTCAGAAACAATTTTCCCTGCCTGAGAGAACAATGAACTCGCCTCTACATTCAAATGTAAACCCCAATCTTGAGAGCCCTGTGACCGAAAGTTAGGATTTCGATTCATATAATGACTATGAGCTTAATGAACCTATTTTTGTTCCTATGCAAACCCCCTGGGTAAAAAACCACGATGTATTTTTTTTCACAGAAAATCATTGGAACAGGTAATGGATGTGTTGAAAGAAAGGATTTCTCCTACCCCTGATATTGAACTGAATTAGGGCTTTAGTGACAAACCCACTGTCAAGAAAAATCATAAGAGAAAGAAACATGAAAGATCATATTTGAATTTTATAAATAAGAGATATGGTCGATTAATATCTAGGATTCTAAGGAATCGAAAACATGATCATTTCAGCTCGATCTCTATGATCGAGGTCAATGATAATGGGTCCGATGATGAGATCAACAATTTCCTTGCATGAGAAGATTTTGAGAACCAATGTCTCGGGAAAGAAACTCTTGGTCAAGATGTGCAATATGACTTTGTTTCTACATTACCTCCTTTTCTAAAAGGCCAAAAGGGTTTTCCTAGCATAGGCCAAGATTTGAAAGAAGCCACAGGGAAGCATGAAACACCTGTTGCTAAATACATTCCACCTCGGCCTGCTATAACACTGGTGCATTGTTACAGTTGTTTGGATTGGGTAGAACGCTATTATAGGGACATACCATTTTTACAGGTAGAATTAAAATATTTGGCTGCTCGAAATTCTTTGCTTGAATGAGAAAACCAAGAGCTAAAATCATGCGCAGAATGGGAAAATAAAAGACAAAAAAGATCCGATAATATAATTATAAAAAATGCAACCAACTTCAATGCCATCATTAATTCAGAACTGTCTGACCCTTCACTATCTAATTTCTAAATGGTAAAAGTGATTTTTTATTTTATTTCATTTAGTTTGTTATGAAAGTCAAAATAGGAAGACTTAGTTTTGATTTTCTTTGTTAATATAAGACTAGCTGCAGAATCTCACGATTCTATAGCCAGTCTATTTCTGAATATTAGTTAGCATTATTTTCTGAATATGAATTTCATTTTTGTTAATTACAGGAAAATGATAATTATGGTGCTATTTACATGACGAAACCATCTTGAAGTGAGATCGGAAGAGCGTCGTGTAGGGAAATAATATAATTATAAAAAATGCAACCAACTTCAATGCCATCATTAATTCAGAACTGTCTGACCCTTCACTATCTAATTTCTAAATGGTAAAAGTGATTTTTTATTTTATTTCATTTAGTTTGTTATGAAAGTCAAAATAGGAAGACTTAGTTTTGATTTTCTTTGTTAATATAAGACTAGCTGCAGAATCTCACGATTCTATAGCCAGTCTATTTCTGAATATTAGTTAGCATTATTTTCTGAATATGAATTTCATTTTTGTTAATTACAGGAAAATGATAATTATGGTGCTATTTACATGACGAAACCATCTTGAATCATATGCTGTATTGTTTAGTAGTTTCTTTCTTTTATTTTGATAAAACTTTGTAATAAATTTTGATAAACCAACTCCTACAGAAATGGTTTCATGTTGTACTATTTTTGTAAGACAATCTGTTTTTTGGGGATTTCACTCTATCTTGCATGATAAGAGATTGTTAATCCAAAACTAGTTTAAACAGTGATCACTGTTAGTAGTGAGGAGAACTTTTGATGGAATATATTATGGACAGGTGATTTGGAGAAATTATATGGAGAAGTTATTCACCATTGGCTTTAAACCTGTGTGATGCTTATTCCATTTTGTTCTTTCATTGCCTCGATCTTATGAAATATTATTATGTTTGATGCAACTTTAGTCTGGTTATCATGTGGTGTTTCATATTATTAAGTATTTAGATGTTGTCTATAATTTGTTATTTCATTTTACATCTGTGATCAATCTTCCATTTGATTATCATCATTTTATTCTGGATATTAAATGACAGATTATATTAATACTTTGAATTGAGTTTTCCTTCATTCTAAGTTATTGATTATCATAAGATCATAATATTTTTACAGTTATCTTTCTACTTTCATATTCTCATCCCGACACATCAAACATTTTCTTTGAATTTATTTTGGAAATATTACATTGTTTCTGTCATGGGTTTCCCTCACATGCAGAACAATTTGGAGCTCGAATTACATAGGAAGATAAACTAAATTTAATCAATTAGTTACAGGTTAGTTTGCTTGTTATTTAGTTAAATTAACTTTTAATGAAATAAGAATAGCATGAACTATGTTTGATTGTTTATGAATTCTTATTTCAATTATATTTGCATAGCATTCTTTTAGATCTTTAAAAGAAAATGGAAAATGTATGTGCTTTCTTTATCTCTTTTATAAATACTTTTAAAAACATCCATTTCGCAAGATGACATGTAAATCTTGCAAGCTATACATAGACTGTTTATAATCATATGCACATATTCATGTTTTTTTTAATTTTAACACTTGTAATTAGTAAACTTATACTCCTAGTATCTTAGCTTTTAGATTATTTTCTTTTTCTTTTATTATTTTTAGGATTTTAGTTGGCCAACAAAGCCATTAAACCCATCAAGTCATTTCATTCCAAACGGCCTGGGTTAATTAGACAATCCCGGTCCAGATTTGACCTTCCATTTGACAGTGTGTCATTTACGCCCGTCAACAGACACCTAGTAGATGAGTACAGAAGAATTATCCTTCATATCAGATTATCAGAAACAAAGATGCAAGAGTTGAGACTAGAAGAATAATATGTTCAGCAAAACAAACAAACCTAGCACTCTTATCTACAATTGAACCAAATTGTTTTGAAGAATCCAGGAAGGATGAATCTTTGAATAAGGCCATGGATGAAGAATTGGATCAAATAGAGAAAAATGACACTTGGGAACTGGTTCCAAGACTAAGGAATAAGAATGTGATCGACACAAAGTGGGTCTTCAGGAATAAATTTAATTAAGATGGACAAGTTACAAGGAACAAATCTAGATTTGTATGTAAAGGATATGCACAAGTTGAAGGAATCAACTTTGAAGAGACATTTTCCCTAGTTGCCAAAATGGAAGCAATGTGATTGATTTTAGCTTATGCATGCTCCAAAACTATTAAAGTGTATTAGATGGACGTAAAAACAACTTTTCTGAATGGGGAACTTGAAGAAGAAGTCTACATTGAACAACCAAAAGGATTTCAGTTGTCAGAGAACGTAGATTATGTGTTTAAATTAAAGAAGACCTTGTATGGTCTAAAACAAGATCCTAGAGCATGGTACTCTAGACTAGATAAATATCTACAACAAGAAGGGTTCAGAAAAGGAAGTGCATACAACAACCTCTACATCAAGGTAA